>JACGAQ010002066.1:0-46770 GCA_014119065.1 Orius insidiosus
TGGAACGTATAAGAAGGATCAGATTTTTAATAGAGTTATTTGTATTTTGTATTATTTTGTATTTTGTTTTGTGTATTTTTCTGTATGATGTTGAGTTTGTATTGTATGTTAATGTACCTATTGCATAAGTATGTATCTTTGAAAGAGAACAGAGTATTTGGTAGGGGGAGGGGGAAAATGATTAACCTAATGTATGATAATCTTTTGGCCTCAAGCAATGCATTCCTCTTGCTGTTTTTACTAAATGAATGGGTGGCCCTGCCAATTCATTGATACTTATGAATTCTAAACTACCATATTTTTTAGGATCTATTATGTAAGTCAATGTATGGTTATCAAAATCATGTGATAGTATTTTTTGGCCAAAAATTAACATTTTCTTGTTTCCAACGGATAAGATTTCCCGGATTACGTAAAACTCGACGGTCATTTCGCGGTTATATGTAAAAATAAATTGCCCAGATTCGTAAGAAACACCTTTCAAATTGATTTGAGAATAATATTGAATATCCTTTTCTCCTAGCATGTTTTTTATAATGCTATCATAGCTGCTTTTATCGATTTTTTTATTATTTATTTCCGTGTTTTCTTTTGTTGTCATTTCATAGGCGAATTTTAATTCGTACTTTTTGGCTAAAGTTTGGCAAATGTTTTTTTTCTTGAAGTTATTATGCGTGCATACGTTTTGAATTGTTTGTGCTTTTGTTCGAACTTAAAACACCATATGTTTCGCAGAGGCCCCGACTGTTTAAGGATTGTCGGATAATGGGTTAGTATGTGGAATTTCGGTTTTAGTGTGTCTTTAAATAAAATTACATAGTTTGCATTGTGATGTATGATTTTCTGTTCCAATTGTAATACCGACTCCTCGGTAATTTCGAAACGAAGCAAAATGTCAATGATTTGGATTAGGTTAATCAGAAATGCCCACACATCATCGTCATCGGGGACAAAGTCACCGATCATAATGGGAAAATTGATAACAAATGTCATCATTTCTCTTGCTGACATCTTGAGTTTTTTATTTTTCAAATGTTTTTCTTCGATTATTGGAGATGTATTTTTAATTTCTGTAGGGCCATAATCGAAATTAGTTTTTCGAGAATTTAATGTGCTTAACGAAAAGAATTGCATGTGATAAATGAAGTAATTCAGAATATGAATAAGGTCATAATGACACACGCCTTCAAACAGATCATGCATAATATCTGCGTA
The DNA here is from genome assembly GCA_014119065.1 of Orius insidiosus. NCBI lineage: Eukaryota > Metazoa > Arthropoda > Insecta > Hemiptera > Anthocoridae > Orius > Orius insidiosus. The sequence goes on from JACGAQ010002066.1 coordinate 1,216, forward strand.
GTAATTGTCAACAACATGAAAAGATGGTATGTTATTCATTAGCGAGTTTTTCACTACTCCATGATCACTGGTAATTATATCACTGTCGTAGTTTTCTATTGTACGCATTAGGTTTGGTTGTTCTGAAGATGTGAGTTGACAAATATCTTTGGCCCCTTGGCATAACCTACAAAAATAGGTGCTAGAAAACGAACTGCTAAAATTAAGGAAACTATTTAAGCCCAAATTATCGCCCACCACTAACCCTAATATAAAGTGAATATTCATGATAGTATTTTCATTTTTTATTTTTACTCCTTCTGTTTCTAACGAAATAATGCTTTCAATCAATAACTGAAAACATTTTTCGTTTTGAAATTTTTTTAATTCTTTTGATTTAACGGAGGAAGCAAGAAAAACATTTTTAATTTTAGACTCGCTAAACGGTAAGCAAGGGAAAGAATAGTACAAATTGCAAATGGAATCCTTAGATGCGTGGGTCCCCAATGGGTTATTTATCTCAAAATCATCTATATATAAAATATATGGTATCAAAAGTTGACCAGGGTATAATTGTTTTTTTTTTTCCAAAGCTCTCCTTGAACAAAGTTGGTTAATCTTTTGCTGTTATTATTCTCTAAACTTTCTATGTACTTCAGAGTGCTCGTGATAAGGTTATTTTTTTCAAAAAAAACTTTGAACTGATACTTTAAGGGCATCAGAATGCCACTTGCTTTTACTGTTTTATGTATGAGTTCACCATTTTTATGTGCAGGTGCTATTTCTTCATATATATTGAATTCTTTGAAACATGATTCATAGTGATTGGTATTATTTTTAATTTGTAATGTTGTATAAAACTTGTGATCAGAGTCAAAATTTTGGAATGGATTTCTTAGTTTAGATATACAGCACATAATATCGCTAAGGAAGGATTGAGATTGATCCGGATTTTTTTGACAGGTTATAATATTTTTAAATAAATCTAAAATAGGGGCGATAATCTCTTCACTTATAGATTTTTGAATATTATAAACGTCTTTTCTTGAAAGATTGTCTTTGTTGTGAAGGCTTAAACAAAATTGAAAGGCTGATTCTTCTATTGATTCTAAATGAGCATTATAGTCATAATCGACTTGATCTGATGATATGGGAAAATTAAAAAAAGCTGGATCTGACGCCTGATTTTCATGTATGTTATATGTTTGTAGAGTTTGTATGTTATATGATGAAGTGGAGGGTTGAACTGGAGAAGTAATGGGTGAATTGCGTTCCATAGGGGTAAAATGACTTGCGGAATCGAATGATTTGTTTATGTTTTGTCAAAATATGTTTTTTGTATCTTTTAAAAAGCGTAAATTTTTGGGTGCATTCAACACAATGAAAATCTGAGCTACTATTTAAATTGTGAACACGCTTCTGGTGACTATACAGTTCATTGAAAGTAGGAAAGGTCGAAACGCATAAAAAGCACCGCATTTTAAAATTTGGACTGAAAAAATAGGTGTCGCTGTAAATAATAATGAAGATAATAATATAATAATATCGAGTTGTACATTTTTTATTGCTTACCTTAATGATGGTGCCTTTCGGAGATAAGCTGCGTACGCACTAAACTTGTCCAGAGGGCAACGAACTTCCTCGCTTGAGAGTCGGAGGACAAATGAACGATTTCTCGCGGTTTTTTGGAGGGGTTGAAGTTAATAAAAAGTATTGTCTTATGTACGAAATTTTCATTATTGTTAAAACCAAAAGTATGAATTTGACGAAATAAATACATAAATTGTAAGTAGATTTCTTTGATTCGATGAATCATTTCATTGCTTTTACGTACTGATTTTAAAAATAAAAAAAAGTAAAAAATGAATCATTTACACAATGAACTAATTCATTGATATTTGATTTTAAAAGCCGTTGAGACCGTTTAATTTTTAAACCGTTAAACCGTTGAGACGGTATAGCAACAATCTTGAGCAACATCTCCTTCAGGGGGGTCTTTTCAAATTTTGAGGTTTCGTCAAAATTTCGGATAGGATGCGAGTCAACTCGGTTTACCCTTCACACTTTGCGAGTCAAAATTGCAAACTCATCGTTGCCACAGCAAATTAGCCGCTCAGGTTGGAGGAAAAACACCGAATTAAAATAACTTACTCTGCCAGAATTAACTTCCTCAAGAAGTTCTTGTTTTACCGTCATCGTCTAGTATATGGAGAATGAGCTTCTAGAAACCCCCATAAAATGCTATTTGAATAAGAAATTCTGGAGAGCGATTTTCGAATTTCGAAGAGATAATACTGTCTGAAGGTTTTAAAACGGCGCTGCGGCTAACAAAGCTAACCAAACTTTGTCTACTTTATTACTAAAATTCATCGAATTTATTACCTAACTTGAATTCGGGATTACATATAGGTAAAGAGTATTTAGTGTAAATTTGATAAGGATCGGATGTAGGTATATGGCCGCAGCATTACCTACCGACAGATGATCTCCACCGCATTTTGGCGAATTTCGATGAATGTCTGCTTTCGCTAGATAATCACAAAAGGAAAATCTAGAGAAAATCGGATAAACATTACGGCCGTAAAGTGTTCCGAAAAATTTTAGGCCCCAAAAAAATAAAGGTTGTTATCGACTACCTACCTGTAGGTATCAAAACTAATTTTTGTATTTAGGTATTTTTTACAGCATAAACGTGATATTAAAAAAAAAAAAAAAAAAAAAAAAAAAAAAAAATTTAAATTACAGAAATTAAAAATAAAACTGATAAATAAAAAAACAGTTTGGTAAAATGAGTAGGTAATGTTGGATAGAGAGATCAATTGTTTTTAAATTTACGCGGCAAAACCAAAACCGCTCACTCAAATAGCGCTCGTTCGAAAATTTATTAAATTAATAATGAAGAAACAAAGTTTATTGAAAAAAAAAATTGTTAAAACAATGATAAAAAATTCATTACTACGGTAATTAAGTATCATTAATTTCTTAGTAATGCAAATCATTAAATTCAATAATTAAGACATAGGAATGTATGATTGGTTTCATTATTTTTAAAAACGATGTAAATAGTTCATTATTTTAACCATACTCTTTGTTGAGACAATCACAAGAACAACGAGTAATTTTGATAATCAGAATTCATTATCCCATTTTAAAATAATTGTTGGTGCTATGAAAAATTCATGGTAACGAATAAATTTATGTTGTACAATTTAAAAATCGACGATTCGTTGTAACAACAATGCCATCATAACTCAATGAAAAAAAATTATTATTAAGATGAAAAAAACTACTTGTGGCAATGAAAAAAAGTCAACAATTTGCGTTTCTATTACAACTGCTTTTTTTTCAGTCATTCTCACCATAAACTAGGAACAGCGAAAGAGCAAGCTTATTTTCGCCGTTTAAAACGCGATTATGGCATAACGACAAAACCTTAAACTTGACAGTTAACTGTAATTCAAAAGCCCTTAAGTTAAGCCCTTAAAAGAGAGCGAGGAGCTGCCTGCTGTTTGCTTTTCCTAGTTATGGTGAGATGCTTTATGTTGAATTGCATTATGGTGAACTGTAAAGTTTTAAGGTTTTTGTCGTTTCGCCACAATCGCGTTTTAAACGGCGAAATTGTTCTTTCGCTGTCCCTAGTTTATGGTGAGATGTATTATGCAAAAAAACGACAGAAATAGTTTTATGGCGAATCAACAAGTTTAAAGAGTGATGGTGAGAAGAGTTATGGTGGCTTGCAATTTTTTATGTCGACTTTCATTTATTGAAAAGTTGTTTATGGAGAAACGCTTTATGTTAAAATGAATTGTGCTCAAAATTTTTGAACTTTTGAGAGCTTTATGTTCAATTGCAGTATGCCGAAACGCATTATGGTGAAATACAGATTTTTTTTATGTCGAAATGCAGATTTTTTATGTTCAACTGCTTTAGGGTGAAATGCGTTATAAACTGAAAATCTTGACGGACCTTTTGGTTGTCTTCGGCAACAGCTGTCCGGTTTTTCCGGCAGGCTGCCACAATTTTCACAGAATCTTCCTTTCATAGATACCTTGAAAATCTTGAGAGCTTTTTTTCGAATTTCTTCTCTTTGTCTTAAGTTTTGCTACTGATGTTTATTTTTCCGATTTTCACCGAATATTATTTTGAACGAAAATTTTCGGTTATGGGCTGTTCCCCCTGGCTTGGGCTGTGTACTTTTCTCTACCTCGAAACTTCAAAATTAAACAAAAAAACAGCAGTAATTTTATGTTGCTGAACAATTTGAGTTTGTCGAAGTACGAAATAGGGAAAAATCGACCCCTTGTTGTCACGTAAAGCAGACTTCGGTTCATTTATTATTTAAAGGTAACGAGGGTGGACATAGTGTGGCGTGTCCGCTGTAAAAAGGACAGTTACTAGACCGAGCTTAATTACGTTTAAAAGGCCTAAAAGCTTTTCCAGCATTCGATATTTCGGGCTTCATCGCCTTTCGGCGAAAACTTAACGATATTTTTTGTCAAAACTCTTTCTGAAATATGGCGGGAACAACAAATTCGTACTCCCCTCAGCGTAGGTTTGGGATTATTGTATGGAAAAAGGGTCCGGGGGTTATAATAAGACTGCATTGTACACCATGAGAAAAGGGTAATGGGCACGTGTTCTTATCAACCGACTGGTTTTATACGTCCGCCCTCTCCCTTCCCCTTTCAGGACGCCCTTTATTGCTAAAACTGTCACAAATTTTTGCCATTTTAAAACTAGTGGACATGATTCATAGATTTTTATCTTAAAGCGCCATAGAAATCCTTTCTGTCTAAAATGTGCCAATGCCAACCGCCAGTTTTAAAACAATTTAAAACTGTCTCTTGATGAAGTTTTTTGTTTGTCCAAAAAAAGTGACTGTCGATTATGGAAATTTTTTCTTTCGCATTTTGTGCCGCAGTCGTTGCAGTCCGCCCGTTGATATTTTACACGATTTCTCTTGTGTCTGACGAGAATGGGGGCGGGGTTGTTGGGGGAGGTTGGATGGTGGTGACTGTGAGATTCGTCGGGGCGGTTTTCGGGGAGTTCGGATCGATAGGGAGGGATGGCGAAACGGGGGTGGGGGGTTGTACGCCAGGCTACAGCCTCTTCGCTCGATAATGACAAAACACTTTTGCCTCAGGAGGTTCTCCAGGTCGAAAGTCTCCCCTTCCTCCAAGAAAAAAAAGAAGAAAAAAGGAAAACCCCTCTCACCACACCAACCATAATCTTAAAGAAAAAAATTTAAAATAAAAAAACTTTTTTAAAATAAATTTTTTTTTCTTCCATTTCTGTCTGGACGTGGGAAAAATTCCAATTTAAAATCAACAGTAAAGAATTCACTCAAGTATTGTGATGTTAGTGCGGCTGAGGGGTAAAATTAGCATACAGGAAATAGAGCCCTTTGGGACAACTTTACCGTCTACTTAATTAACTTCAACACGTGCAAATAAAAACTTAATTTATAAGTTCTTTTCCCACGTTTTCTTATTGTAAGTTGTATTTTTTATCAAAATTGTTGTGATAGTAAATGTTTAACAAAGATAAAGTTTTTTTTTCGTTTGCAATAAAAGGTGCGCCGTGACGGTATTTCTTTTGATTCCTATAATAGAAACGCTGGTGGTTTACGATCTTTTTCCTTTGTGCAAACTCGTAAATCTGTCCGCGCTTTAAAATTTAACATTATTCAAGCGTAGAAATTACTTTCGAGTTTTAACGACGGAGCTAATGAACTTTTCGTATTAAACGACCTTTTAGCATTTTAAAACATACATAGGGAGACAACCGCTAATTTACTCCTATCAGAAGTTGGCAAAGGGAAGAACGGTCAACGCCAAGTTCCGCGTTTTCAAAATTTCAATATTCATTGTTCTCAAGGCGTGATATAAGGAGGCGGGAGATGTTGAACTCCGTCCTGCAGGTGAAAACTGCAGTCCCATGGTTAAAATATCGGTGATTTGTCGGGACGCCTGTAACCAAAAAGGCGTGACGTCGAAAATGTCGCAAAAACAGACATTCGAAACCGCTAATATAGAACACTCGCCCACATAAACAGGGGTCCCCGTCACACTATTTGACTCCTGCGTCCATTATGCTAATTATAATTCAACAACATCCTCTCTGCGGCTTGTGCACCTGCTCCTTCGATTCGATCATTGCGGGAGACGACCAAAAAGCGCTTAAGATAAAAAAGTGTAACTTTTAGTGACATCTGCCTTCGATCCTCGCGTGCGTCCAAATCTATTAAAAACGATTTTTTTCTGACAAATGGACCATGTGTCGCCTTTGCTGGAGTAGTCCACGTGCTTAATTTATTTTTTATTTTACTCCTCCCCCACTAAGATTCAGTTTTAGTCGAACTCTGGTGATGAACGTAAGTCTTTGGCTAAATTAATTTTTTTTCCCCCCGATGGGCTTTAATGGAATGATTTCCCAAAAAGAGGGAAAGCTGCCTTTTTCTCCTCCCCTCACAATGTCGTTTTTTTTATCGGCGGAAGTCGAAGTCGCAATTCAAAAGCATTATCGCAGGATGCCGGGCGGAGCATGTCACGAAATCGCGAAGCGTAGAAGAGCCCTTTGAGCATGAAAACTTCTCGATTTAAAAAATCAAAAAAATCTATATAAAAAAACTAGTTGGAGCATAACTTCCTTTTAAGGAATCCACGAGTCCTAATGAGTTCTAAAAAGAAAGTGTTGGGAGAAGAACAATGGGAGATCGACGGGGACAAAAGACGCTCCTACTCATTAATAATTCATGCTTAGAAAATCTACCGGAGACATAAAAAAAATGTTGAAAAATTAGGGAAAACCATTAAAATTCATACGGGGGAGAATGAAATCAACGGTTTGTAGTTAATAACGCGGAGAGATCGTCTATTCCCTCGGTGTCTACCCTATTCCCAAAAGCCCATCATTTGTTATCAGTGAAACGCCCGTTTAGTTGAATCGTCAGAATGATTTATTAAACACATATGCCTCCGTTAAAAATGTAAGATTTAAAATTTCGACTCTTCAGGAACATGAATAAAATAGATATAAATCAAAATTGTCGTGGTAAAATATTTAACGTGAAACCAGCTGATGAAAGGATTTTTTTTTTCACTCTGTCTCTCACTTGTCGTATCAGCGTTCTTTGAAGCCTACACTGCATCAACAACATCGTCAAACGTGCTCGGATTGTAGGCTGAGAACACTCGCGAGATCCTTTGTTCTCATACTTCAGACTCAAGTACTTACTCGTATCAGCCCTTTTTAATTTTTTTTCACCATCCTAGAATAAAAATATGTAGGAGATGTTCTGGCTGCTCGTTTTGTTCTGAGCGGATAAGTTTGGCTCGTCCAGAAAGGAGTATTTTTGAAACCCCCTCGACAGGAAGTTGTCGACGTCACACCTAGAAACTTAAATAGAAAACCTTTATTTTCCCAGACATCGAGCAATAAAAACCCATTAAAAGAGCGGCTTAAACGCAGGTGCTCCACAATGGACATTCGTGACAGATGTTCGATAATAAGGACTTTGAAACCTGCAGCGCATCTGTAGTTAACCCTTTCAAAGGGTGAAATCTGGAGTAACCTCGATTGTCTTCCTTTTGTTACTCTCAAGAAACCTGAATGACTTTTTTGAACTTCTTTGTGTTCGTCGGGCGTTTTGTTCTGAGATGCGTGGTGTACGGTCCCTCTCGGATGATAATTCCTAACAATCAAAAGGTCATAAAACTTTCTATTGAGGCTGTCAAAACCAAGTTGAGAGCGATTTCAAGTAGTCCGATGGAGTTCCTTCGATATTGAGTTAATTATAGTATGGATTCCCTGAGTGTTGGTAATTAGCTAGTAAAAGAGGGTCGGTGGAGTTTCGTACTCGAGGAATTAGTAGCATGTTGACAATCAGAATCGATAAACGGTTCCCCTTCATTATTTATGCGTGCCCCTCCTTTAAAGCCGCGACGTTTTTCTCGGTCCGATACATTCCCGTTGTGTGAAAGTTTAAGGGCAATCGATTCCCGTAGGGGAGAGCCGGAGTCATTGTTCTACGGAGGCCCTTTTATTGGTGAGGATGTCGTCACTTCCTGCCAGGAAGTCAAAGCACTCCTACGCTCAACTTACAGAGCCCGTACGCACTTCCTTTTTTCTCCTCCCCTCCTCATTTTCTTTCATTCACCTGACTTTTTTATTTCAGGTCCATTTTCCTTTGAGAGAAATTTTTAATGCTTCTCTCACACGATTTCATTGTTTGGGTTACTGACCTCTTTTTCTCCAAATCGCCATAAAAAGGCGACAAAATGCACACCACCAGTCATACCAACAGAAGAAAGAAATCCATTAGTTTGACCCCTTAACAACAAGTTGTTTAAGTATCAGATCTTGTTCCTAATGACTCGTCAAATGAGATAACTGTGACGTTATCTTTATCAGCTTTTTTTTGCTTTATTTTGTTAAGGCGGGGGTGATTCCTTATCTAATTTTTATCTTTAAATTTTAAGCCAATGCGTCACTTGGATCTTATCTAATTTTTTCATTTGTCTCGAAACTAAAGTAGTTTTTCGTCTCGAAATCTTGGAAGCAATAGCGCGATAAATATTAACTTTCTCGACTTTATTGTATTACGTCTGGCATTCCAGATCCCAGTAGAAGAAAATTCATTGGCTGCAAATTTTTATCCGATGTTTTCATTCTGAGTTCCTCCCCCCATTCTCCAAAATGGCTATCTATCTAAATTTTGATGAATACGCTACAGCTATATTGGTCCGATGGAAGGGAGAAATTTGGGCTGTTCTCGCCCGTTTCGTATGTCTTGGCTGGGCAAAGACTTTAATTTTTTCTACCTTGATAAATTTTCAAATTTATGTTCTTCCTGACGCTCTAAATTTTTAAAAGATTTGACGATTCTTGAGGCCGATTATGTTTCTTAAAAACCTTTGACCTAAGCTTTTATCAGTTGTCTTACGAAATTATTTTGTGTACGGGTGATTATATGATCGATGATGGGTGGGGATGATCTCCGGAGATGGGAACACAGCTGAGGGAAGAAGTTGGTGGGAGAGAAGAAAGAAGTTCCTCCCTCGGGTGGGGGCTAGGCCCCGGACCAGCTGTAAAGGGCGACCTTGGACGGTCCGTTCACCTGCCTCCGGTGCATTCCAATACCGTTGCGCCGTTCTGCCTTCTTCCCTCTGCGGCGACACTCTCACCGGAAATATCATCCCCCAGTTAATTAGAATTATGAATGACCCTCATCGGAAGAATCCGCAAAGATGAGTTTCACAGGTAGGACATTCTTTCGACATTTCTCAGAATCTTCAGTGACTTCTCATTTTTTGTTCTATAAATCTAAACACGTATAGCATCTTGTAAATGTCACATTTTCACCCGATTCTGTTATAAAATGCATAATTCTTATTTTATTGATCATGAGTGTAAATTTTAATGGCTTTTCGTCCATGTTTTTCCAATTTTTTATAGATGGCCGTAAAAAAAAGGACAGATCTTATTTAAATTGTTAATTTCTCCTTGTATTGTATTTTTGATCGACCGTTAAATATTTATGTTCGCATTTTTTTAAACAAAAAGTCAAGAGTTTCCAAGTGGAAAAACGTTAATTTGTGTGGAGCCCTTTATTTAATTGAAGGATTTGAGAATTTTAACCAGGAAGTTCAGTTTTTGAGTTTTTATTGTCTCCACCTGTTGGAATTAAGAATAAGACTTCCTGAAACATCTGGGCACAATAAAACTCGAAAATAAAACAAAAATTAGGGCCTCCGGAAAAAGTCACGAATCTTGTAAAAAGGCCTTAACAGGTTGCAGATTATTCTTCAACGTTTATGACAAATCGTATAATTACCATAAAAACCAATTACATGTTAAGATAATTGGGGGACGAATGGGCTTTTAAAATATAAACACGCACACCTCCGCACCTCATTTACTTGAAAAAATTACCATACAAGTTATATAAAAAAAATGTTGTAATTATTCATTAACTTCTGTGTGAATGTAAACTTTTTTCTTTGGACGATGGAATGGCCATAGTCCAATTATTTTGCCCTTTAACCCCTTCTACTTCAGATGGCATTCAGTATTTCAAGTTGGCTGAAGATGACATTAATATAGCCAGCTCAAGATGTCGTTTGAGAGCCTTCATTAATTATACGTAGTATTTGCTCCCTTCAACTCCTACTTTAGTTGTTTTCCTGGTTCTTTTATCCAGAACTCCCATTTTAAACTGTTTCCCTATCTCAGAAAGTTTTACTTAATCGTATTTTTGATATTATTTCGGTCCCTTCAACTCCTATTTTAGGGTTTTCTGGCTCTTTTGGTCCCTACTTATTATTTTATGTATTTCTGGCTCTTTTGTCCCAGAAACATTACTCTATTTTATGTGTTTTCTGGCTCTTCTGTCCCAGAAACTTCTGCTTTAACGTATTTTAGGTATTTTCCTTGGTCTTTTAGCCCAAAAACACTTAATTTACTCTATTTTGTGTTTTCCTGGCTCTTCTGTCCCAGAAACTTCTGCTTTAACGTATTTTAGGTATTTTCCTTGGTCTTTTAGCCCAAAAACACTTAATTTACTCTATTTTATGTGTTTTCCTGCTCTTCTGACCAGAAACTTCTGTTTACGTATTTTAGGTATTTTCCTTGTCTTTTGCCCAAAACACTTATTTTTGTTTTCTGCTCTTCTGGCCCAGAAACTTCTGCTTTAACGTATTTAGGTATTTTCCTTGGTCTTTTAGCCCAAAACACTTAATTTACTCTATTTTATGTGTTTTCCTGGCTCTTCTGTCCCAGAAACTTCTGCTTTAACGTATTTTAGGTATTTTCCTTGGTCTTTTAGCCCAAAACACTTAATTTACTCTATTTTGTGTTTCCTGGCTCTTCTGTCCCAGAAACTTCTGCTTTAACGTATTTTAGGTATTTTCCTTGGTCTTTTAGCCCAAAAACTTAATTTACTCTATTTTATGTGTTTCCTGGCTCTTCTGTCCCAGAAACTTCTGCTTTAACGTATTTTAGGTATTTTCCTTGGTCTTTTAGCCCAAAAACACTTAATTTACTCTATTTTATGTGTTTCCTGGCTCTTCTGTCCCAGAAACTTCTGCTTTAACGTATTTTAGGTATTTTCCTTGGTCTTTTAGCCCAAAAACACTTAATTTACTCTATTTTATGTGTTTCCTAGCTCTTCTGACAGAAACTTCTGTTTACCGTATTTTAGGTGTTTTCCTTGTTCTTTTGGCCCAAAACACTTTTTTTGTGTTTCTTCGCCCAGAAACTTCTGCTTTAACGTATTTTAGGTATTTTCCTTGGTCTTTTAGCCCAAAAACACTTAATTTACTCTATTTTATGTGTTTTCCTGGCTCTTCTGTCCCAGAAACTTCTGCTTTAACGTATTTTAGGTATTTTCCTTGGTCTTTTAGCCCAAAAACACTTAATTTACTCTATTTTATGTGTTTTCCTAGCTCTTCTGACACAGAAACTTCTGTTTACCGTATTTTAGGTGTTTTCCTTGTTCTTTTGGCCCAGAAACACTTAATTTTTGTGTTTTCTTGGTCTTCTGGCCCAGAAACTTCTGCTTTAACGTAATTTAGGTATTTTCCTTGGTCTTTTAGCCCAAAACACTTAATTTACTCTATTTTATGTGTTTTCCTGGCTCTTCTGTCCCAGAAACTTCTGCTTTAACGTATTTTAGGTATTTTCCTTGGTCTTTTAGCCCAAAAACACTTAATTTACTCTATTTTGTGTATTCCTGGCTCTTCTGTCCCAGAAACTTCTGCTTTAACGTATTTTAGGTATTTTCCTTGGTCTTTTAGCCCAAAAACACTTAATTTACTCTATTTTATGTGTATTCCTGGCTCTTCTGTCCCAGAAACTTCTGCTTTAACGTATTTTAGGTATTTTCCTTGGTCTTTTAGCCCAAAAACACTTAATTTACTCTATTTTATGTGTTTCCTGGCTCTTCTGTCCCAGAAACTTCTGCTTTAACGTATTTTAGGTATTTTCCTTGGTCTTTTAGCCCAAAAACACTTAATTTACTCTATTTATGTGTTTTCCTAGCTCTTCTGACACAGAAACTTCTGTTTACCGTATTTTAGGTATTTTCCTTGTTCTTTTGGCCCAAAACACTTAATTTTTGTGTTTTCTTGCGTCTTCGGGCCCAGAAACTTCTGCTTTAACGTATTTTAGGTATTTTCCTTGGTCTTTTAGCCTCAAAACACTTAATTTACTCTATTTTATGTGTTTTCCTGGCTCTTCTTCCCAGAAACTTCTGCTTTAACGTATTTTAGGTGTTTCCTTGGTCTTTTAGCCCAGAAGCACTTAATTTACTCTATTTTATGTGTTTTCCTGGCTCTTCTGTCCCAGAAACTTCTGCTTTAACGTATTTTAGGTGTTTCCTTGATCTTTTAGCCCAAAAACACTTAATTTACTCTATTTTATGTGTTTTCCTGGCTCTTCTTTCCCAGAAACTTCTGCTTTAACGTATTTTAGGTGTTTTCCTTGGTCTTTTAGCCCAAAAACACTTAATTTACTCTATTTTATGTGTTTTCCTGGCTCTTCTTTCCCAGAAACTTCTGCTTTAACGTATTTTAGGTGTTTTCCTTGGTCTTTTAGCCCAAAGCACTTAATTTACTCTATTTTATGTGTTTTCCTGGCTCTTCTGCCCCAGAAACTTCTGCTTTAACGTATTTTAGGTGTTTTCCTTGGTCTCTTTAGCCCTCGTAATATTTTCTGGTCCAGTGACGTTGTAAAGAAAGGTCCTTCCCTCCGTTTCTCTGAAGGGTTACCATTTGGCGTGACCATTTGTGTGTGACAAGTACTTGAAAGGCGTGTGGGTGGGTGAAATAAATTAATATTTACAACCTTCCCTCTCCCCGAGGGTTTTCTAATGGATTAGGTCTCCCGTTCACGATAACACGAGATCAATTCAGAAAGATGAGAACGAAAAAGGGGAGCGGTGCATTATTGCGGCGCGGAGGGGATGTTTCAAGAATGATAAAGCCTGATTTTTTTTTTTATCGACGATTTATTACCTGGATTAGAACCGTGTTAAAAACCCGATGGTGATCAATCCTGATCTCTGAAAAATCGAAGGCTGGTTATTCTTTTTTTAAACATTCGCAGTAGTTCCTCCCCACCTTCCGCCATTCCTATGATAATGAAAACTGATTTTATCCGAATGAATTTTCGACGTTATCAACGACTCGAATCGTAAATATGTGAAGTGATGCCTTAATTAGAAGCTGCGGGGTGGCTCGACCGTGGCAAAAACCCAACGTCTCGAAACGGCCGGAGGTTGCGCGAATCTCCCATTTTTTTCACTCTCGTCCTTGAATAATTAATGACATTCACGTGCATAAAAATTCCGAAATACTTCTCAGAATTTTTTTTTTCTTGAGCCCCAATGTAGAATCCTCAACTATTCTGCAAAATCGACTTACAGGATGTAAAGGGATGTAGCAGATGTCCCGATAATTGCGAATCGATTTTTACCAACAGGAAACCCTCATGTGAAAAATATGCACTAGTTGACTTCGGTTATAGTAAATTCAAGACGCCGTTCAACATAACGCATTTCACCCTAAAGCAAACGAGCATAAAAAATCTGAAGTTCACAATTTTGAGCGTAATGCATTTCAACATAAAGCGTTTCGCCATAAACGACTTTTTCAATAAATGCAAATCGACATAAAAAAAAGGCAAGTCACCATAACGCTTCTCACCATAAAAACCTCTCTTTAAACTTTCTGTTTCGCCATAAAACTGTTTCTGTCGTTTGGGCATAATACATCTCACCATAAACTAGAGACAGCCAAAGAGCTACTTTCGCCGTTATGGCGAAACGACAAAAATTTAAAACTTGACAGTTCACCATAGTGCAATTCAAGCACAAGCATAAAGCATCTCACCATAAACTAGGAAAAGCAAGCAGGCAGCCAATGGGATTAGCTCTTTTAATGACACAAGGGGGTTAATTTTTTTCTCTCGGGAATCAGCTTTAAACGGCGAAAATAGGCTTGCTCTCTCTTTGGCGGTCCCTAGTTTATGGTGAGATGTATTAAGCCCAAACGACAGAAACAGTTCTATGGCGAAACGACAAGTTCTTTATGATGAAAGTTTCTTATGCTCAACTGCGTTATGTTGAAACGACAAGAGTTAAATCTCTTCTTCATGGTGAGATGTATTATGTTCAAATGCATTATTATGACGTTTTCGAGTATTTTCTTTATGTTGAGCTGCAGATTTTTTATGGTGAACGGTAACTCGCGATTTCTGCTATATTATGGTCAAATGCATTATGGCGAACCGCATTATGTTGTATACACTCTATCCGAATTCACCATAACGTTGTAGGGTTAACCGATATCTAAAGCGGGATGGAACAAGGTTCTCCCATTATTTCGTCTTAAGATGGTGTGGAAATTCATTTAAAATTGCTTATTATTACTACACTGATTACATATGGCTAATTAAATTTTTTTTGTTGCAGGTGAGTTTTATGGCATCTCGATAACATAAATTTTCGTATCATGGTAAGAGTTTTTTTTCTGAAGGCTCAGAATAGCGCTCGAGGCGTCCCTGTAAGCTTCTCATGATCCTCCCTCGAATTATTTTAAAAGATAGTGTATTTCCTGAGGGGAAATTGACTGTCCCTGAGTATAAGATTTCGCTCTCTATTAGGGTCCGAGTATTGCTCGAGATTGGGGTATTGCTTTACGAAAGAGGGTGGGCTCGAAGCCTCACAGAGAGGGCAAAAAAAGTCCCCACAATCGATCTTTTTTGATTTACCTTTAGACGTTTGAACAGCTGTCTCACCCCCTTTTATTAATTAATCAGATCCCTCATGAGGGTTGTTTTTTCACGTAAAGAGTGGTTAAACATGGCTTCCTTTTTTGTAGCCTTCAGCTATTTTTTTATCAATTTTGCGTAAAAATAGATGTGGTGAGTGACCTAAGGAACGAGTTTATTAATAGAGGTACTTTTTGAACACGATGAAAACGATTTTAAAATAAGGTCGACTGGAGTTTGAACGCTTTTTTCTCCACGGTTTTCTTTCATTTAAGGTAAATTAGATTCGTCTCGCCCTCAGAATTCCATATTTACGGCTGTCAAAGAAACGTTTAAAATGTTTACAAGAACTGTGAGGGTGTACAGTATTGTAAATTGCTTCAGAGAAGGATCGTAAATATTGCCTTCCTCGACTTTTAAAACTGTAAACAGAGGCAATAAAGGGATGAGAAAAGAATGAAAAAAAAAAGGTACAATTTACAGCCGCCAATTTAGAAAGTCGGAGCCCTTTGTTGTTTTTCGGATGGTTAAGTTGTATTTTTATGAATCCCTTTTACGAAAATTCCTGGAAGTCTTCCAAATCGTTAAATAATAAGGATGAAGCTTTGATAACTAGTATCTGAAGGCAGGTGTCGGAGAGCCACCTGTTTTGACTTCTGTTTCCTACGGACCTTGTATTCTCCAGGATGCGGGAAGGCACCCACAGAAATAGCAGCAGCCGTATTGGTGATTCATGAACTGGTCAGTTGAAATGAAAGACTCGAGCAAAACAAAAAGTATCGATTTACCCAATCGTCTGTCAAAACACAAGAGGTTGTTTTGTTCGATTTCTGTTGTCTTTTGATTAAGAGGCCTCTTGCTTTAACAGTAAATCGAGGAGGGGGACCCTTCCGTCCACCCTTAGCAACGGCCGCTCTATTATAAAACCTCCTGACTCACGTTTTTTTTTTCTTTTCGAATCTACAGCTAAACTTTACACCTCATTAATCCCCTCCGGGTTTAATATCAGGTTACCCGGTTTAAATTGTGGTTTTTACATTTTTTCTTCGGAAGATACCGTGGGATATCACGATTTTGATTGAAGGTGTCATCGAACCTGTGAATAAGAAGTTAATTATTGTAAAAGGGGCGCCGGAATTTTCCGAAAGGGGGAATACCCCATTAACGGATTAAAGAGCAACCCTTGGAATTAAATTACTAACCACTGTCCACCCAGTATTAATTAAAACATTCTAAAATTATTTTTAAACAAATTGGTTAATGATGAAGACGGAATGGGATAGAAAACGGGAGTTGTGAGCATATCGATTTACCTTCTCCCCGCCCTCCTCTTCAACTTATACACACCTCGAGCCTAAAACCAACTCGACTAAACCCCACTTTTCACCTCTTTTGTGTTCACGAAAATTTAAAACATTTCCGGACTGGGTTTTTCCCTTTTCGGGGAAGATGGCAGTTTTAAGCCTGTGGGCAACTTGAAACTTGGAAGGGGACCCTTTTCTTTTCGACGACAATGGCCCTTGTACGATATTGTCGACGTCTCCCTGAGGCCCTTAATGAGGCCCCCCGCCCACTCCTCCCCTTGGGAAACACCGACTAGGACCCTGAAAAAGCCGTCGTTTTTTTCTCTTTTGTCGTATTCGATAGTCGAAGGCGATTATTCCAGGCTTTGGGAGGAACGTTGTAAGCGGTTAACCGAGCACCGCCCATCTCCGGCTTTGCAGCTGGGATTATAATCGAAATGTGCAAGCCTCCAAATGCAGGTCCTAATCTCTTCACGTTTGGGAAAATCGAAATCCCTTTTCTGTTAATTCCATCGTCCCCTTTTCCATTAATCAGGAAACTTCAACGTTATTGAAGGGGGCGGACGTTCTTATCGTTGAAAACACAAAACTAGTTTCGGATCACAAAAACGAAATTCAAGATCGATTCTGAAGCTTTACAAAAACGAAGGGGGATAAACAAACTAAAAGCGACATTGACAAATTACACCCCTTTTTAGCTACTTCCCTTGAGTCTTATTCTAACACTGTACTGAGTGAAAAGTTTTTTACTTTTTTTTTCTGTTCCTCCAGGTTTACGGTCGATTACAAATGGTATCGGAGCGCAACAAACCCTGTCCGTAACTTTGTTTATACAAGTACCTCGACATCGAATAATAATGAGAACATCCAATAGTTACTTGCGTTCCAGCCTTTTCATGTACTAACTCTGTTTACATGAAATATCAATGAGCTGAACAAACAGCCTGAAAATTAGGAGTATCTTGTTTGTTTTAACAGGAGCTTTCTCTGGTTGCATCCGATGTTGCCAAGAGTATTTCTTAATAGATTTAAAAGGAATCTTCTTGTGCGTATCGCAATGAGAAGACCTTGAAAAAGACATAACCTCGGCGACCCTCGGGAATGACCTCTCCACATCGCCTCTTGGTGTCTATAAAAGAAGAAAGAAAAGGGAATCGCGGATAGGAAACGGATTCGGTGTTTTTCGCACGGAACTGATTGTGTTGGGAGTGGGGGGCGAAGAGAAACTTTGCGGTAGGTCAGTTGGCGAATCCGCTAAGGCTTTGAGCGCAATTCGAGAGAGGCAAGGACGCGACCCACCTCCGGTCCTCCGCCACTCCCTCCGTCTCGCCAAAAAATCGGTTTCGGTCAAGATCACGTTTGCCCGTCGTCAATGAGAAGCGAAAAACCGGGCAAACATCATCTTTTCAATTAGCTGTCATATGAGAGTGGGGAAAAGTGAACTTTTTGTTCCACGTGAGAACTCCTTTGATTCACTTGCGCGCATATTTTACTCGTACCACGACCTAGGGCAATGTACATTCTCAATCTCAGGGAGCCTTGGGTTTTATCGTTTTATTGCCTCTTCTCTCTTCCTTTCTACCGCGCATCGTTTCTTCTTGGAAGGTCGTTCCACCCAACTCCTTCCGTAGGCGGCAACACTTAAAGATACCTACTTGAGGAATAACTTTTTATCCTGTTCAACCTTCTTTTCCCAAAATCACATACTTTTTTTAGAAGTAGGCAAGTTCTGGGAGAATCCTCTATTTTACGTATAGCAGAATGATGGATGTTGGTTTTTTTGTGCGATGTTTTGGAAAGTGTTACTCAGTACTTTCTTCGGTAAATATTGGTTTTTGAATTAATTAACCTGGAGCTTTTATCCTCTTCTGCATATGCGGGGGTGGATTAATGCGATCCGGACATGTGTTCCTTAATACCTCGAACCTTTTATGGATTTAATGATCCCCGGCGACCCCTCCCCTTCATTCCCACTCTTTTTAATACAATAGACCCACTTACACACTACCCCTCTATCTGCATGGCCCACTACCCAATAAACAAATATCGATCAACAGAGTCTCCACCCACGTTTATTAAACGCAAAAGTATTGATCCGTCAAAAAAAAGAGGGGTTGCCCCTTTCCTATCCTTTTTCTCCTCCCCGCGCTCTCCCTGAATACTCTTCGCCCGCTGCGGCTCAGCTCCTCCGGACTTGGGACAAAATGGTGGATCCCGGCCTTTTTCCTTTTTTCCGGAAATTAAACTCTACGTTAATTCGGGTTCATTATATCGGATTAAAGAGGAGGTGACAGGCTTTAGGGTAAATTTATCAAGGGGAACTCCCCTTTTTTCCAATTTTACAAAATCACAATCAAGTCTAAAAGAAAAAAAAACTTTTTAACTACAGAATCCATATTACTGTTAAAGCATTTTAAGGCAGATCTTCGCCATTTTTGCGCTTTCAAAAAAAAAAATCTTGAAATTTTCAAGTGGAAAAAAGATGCTGTTAAAATTTGGTGAAAAACGGATTAAAAATAGCCGTGAAGTGTTATGGGAAAACCGGACGGTCGGCCGGCACCATAGACAACCATAGATCGGTAAAGATCGCTAACCCTGGAAGAACCTTCCCCAAACTCAGCGACCGCGACATGGAGGGTAATTCAATAACTTCCTCTTTGAAAGCCTAAAAACCGTAGAATGCACCGAAAAAAGTCTCATCAGAAAAACAGAGAAAAAAAACCGCCTAAAAATCCGTCAAAAAGGTTTTTTTTGGACAAAAACCGTGGAAAATGCTTGAATTTTTGTGGAGAAAGAAAGTAGACCTGGTAAACCGAACATGGAGGGTAGTGCAATAACTTCTCTTCAAGTAAGACTTCTTTTCTGCCTGTAGAATCTTTAATGCGTTTTTCTGTTCCACGACTAAGTTATTACAATTCAAAAGTTCATATTTCATTTTGTATACAAAAATAAAAGACTTCATTTTTCATTTTTGTTGGATTTAATAAATCTAGTAAGTTAATATTTTGATAAGACAGACGTCTCGGCCGAATTATGTACGTATTTTTAAAGTGGCGGATGAGAAATGTAGGCGTTTTTAATCCTAGACTTTCCAGACCGAGAATAAAGTTTCTTAAAATAAACAGCAGACGCTCTCAGGGCGTAAACGCTTTTAGAACTGACCGGATGGTATTTTGAAAATCTTCGTCTAGGTATAAAAAAAAGAATTTCCATTATTCTTCTATTTTATCTAAAAAGGATTAGAACATAAGAACGATTGCACCATGGAAAATGCGGTTAAAATGCGAGTTTTTAAAATGGACCCCTCCTTTTCTCTTGGTTTAAAACTGGTTTCAGGGACGAAGAAGGTTCAGTGCACTTCCTTTGTGTTGGGCTCGTTTCTACACGCACACGCACAGGTGATTAGAAGTCAAAGTGAGTGGAGTCCCCATACAAAACTCCCTGGATCCTCACTTAAACGAAACCCATCTTTTACCATTTTCTAGAAAAAAGACACAAAGAAACCGGTATGGACAGGAAGGCTTCTGTTTACATAACATTTCCATTTTCTCATAGAATTTATTCTCTCCACGGTCATTCTTCGTTTAGAAAATATGATTCTCGATATTGCAAATGGACACTTCCTCTTTAACTGCCACTTTTATGGCCTAGTTTTATTTGTTTTGATCTCAACCGAAAAGATCCTTTTTCGATCTGGGTCAAGTCGATGCTAACTTTAACCTTTGTTTGCTTACGAAGTGTTGGAAGTCTTTATTCTCATGAGTCATGAAGATCTTGAGTTTGCTTGATTATTAAATAACTGTTGCCTGGTACGTTTTTCCGGCGCCAATTTTCGTTTTTCCCTAATTTCCACTGAAACTTTCTTTCGTATTTAAGTTTTTGTCGAAAATTAGATCTTTCTGTCCAAAGTTTTGATTACTTCTATACAACCCTTCTGATTTGAAAAATTAACGTATTTTTGAAGGTTTTTTTTTTGGTTCTTTCGTCCTAAAAATCTTATTTTTAAAGTCCTCAAGCTCTTTTAGCCAAAGAACTTCTATTTTATCGAATTTGGTCTGTTTTCCGAGTGTATACGTGTCAACATAATGCGGTTCGCCATAATGCATTTCACCATAAAATAGCAGAAATCGAGAGTTACCGTTCACCGTAGAAAATCTGCAACTCGACATAAAGAAAATAGTCGAAAATGTTCACCATAGTGCATTAGAACATAATACATTCACCTTAAAGAAGAGATTTAACACTCTTGTCGTTTCAACATAATAAGTTTGATGATGAGGGAAACTTACATTTTAAGAACTTATCGTTTCGCCATAAAACTGTTTCTGTCGTTTGGGCATAATACATCTCACCATAAACTAGGGACAGCGAAAAAGCAAGCCTATTTTGGCCGTTTAAAACGCGATTATGGCGAAACGCAAAAAACCTTAAAACTTGACAGTTCACCATAACGCAATTCGCACATCCTCGCGAGAAAAAAATTAACCCCCTTGTGTCATAAAACGAGCAGATTCCATTGGCTGCCTGCTTGCTTTTCCTAGTTTATGGTGAGTGCTTTATGTTGAATTTCATGTGTTTTCCTAGCTCATTTGGCCAAAAACTTCCAATTTATTCGATTTTTTTGAGCTTTTTGTGGTTCTTCTACCAAAAAACTCCCATTTTACCTTATGTAAAGTGTTTTCCTGGCTCTTTTGGCCAAAAACTACCATTTTATCGATTTTTCAATGTTTCTACCAATATTTGGGTGTTTTGCCAATGAACAAGTAAAAGTCCTGAAGGATGTTTTCCGGAAAAATTTGTGATGGCCGGGAGACTTAAATGATATTAGGCTAGCGAAAACGAATATCTTTCTCGTTTTTACTTATTTTGACAAGTATGCCACCGCATATTTTAAGGGAAAAGAGCAACTTGTGTACATTATTTACATATTTTTGTCCTTTTTTTTATTTAAATATATTCAAAAAGTTGTTTGTGAGTTTATGACTCGGGGGGTTCGTTTGCATCACGAAACGATTTAAAATAAAACTTCGTTCTTTATTTTGTTTGTAAAAACCACTTTTTTCTCTCCTTTTTTCTCAAGTTTAGGTCAAAAACCCTTTTGAAGCCGGATTTTCCCGACAATAAAAAGGTTTATACCTAAAGGTGAACGTCCTGCCATATTTCATTTTCACCATATATTCTACAGTCTTAAAAATTTCATATAAATTTCCGGGAATTAAGTGTCAAGCTAATAAGGATAACCTTATAAAGACTTTTTTTTTTTCTCCTTCAAGGCAAATGGGAAGGAAAAACGGCGAAAGGTCAAACGGAATAAGGAGGTGTTTAAATAAAATAGTGAAGTTTTTAAACCGGTTATAAAACGTCCCACGGGGCTGTAAACAACTCGCGGATTTTAAGGCCAATGTCCACTCCAAAAGTTGTGTTTCTGAGACAATAGATGGCGCTGAAAATATTCCTGGATTTTCTCTTAGGCTATTAATTTTTTTTGAAATTTTCTAACGCAGATCTTCTTTATTTAGATAAACTTAGGGAGCTATCCAGACAAATTTCCAAAAAAATTTTCCGTGGAAATTTTAAATTTTCTATTTTTGTATTCAAAAAAATTGGAAACGGGTACAGGACACATTCCTCTATTTATTTAAAGAATTTTGACGCCCTAAAAACGAAAATCGATCCATAAATTTCCGCGGAAACTCAAAATGTTCAAAATTTGGTCTACTTCAAAAGAAGCGCCGCGCCTTCGTGTTTCCAAAGTGATGAGTCAAGACTCTTACGACCCCTTATCCCCTCCTCGCCCGTTCTGAACTATTCATTCAACATTTATTTCTAATTTTTCTTCTTTTATTTTATCTTTGCAAAAGCAACCTTCTGATTTTCACTTTGAAATTTAAAAAAAAAAAGTCCACCGGGCAGGGTTATGTCCTTTCAATGGCTGACCGGTCATTATAAAAAAAAAATTTTTAAGCACTAAAACCAAAACCAAAAAAAATTTGGACTAAAATTTTCAAAAAAAAGTATAATTTCCCTTCTTTATAGATTCTCATCCTTTGTATTCCCCTCCTTTATAGATTCTCCTCCTTTATGCATTCCCCTCCTACATAGATCTTTAATTTTTTCCTAACTTTGCAAAAACAACCTTCTGATCTTTCTTGAGCCAACTGTCCGCTTTATCGACGAATATAGATTTCCTTCATATTACTGAAACACAATGCTGAAAGAAAATTTGGTAGGTAACATGAATGTAGGTATTTTGGAGGGAAAAAAATGAATGTTTTTTATTATCTCTATTTATTAATAAATTATCACTCAAATTTTCGAGACGTATCTCTCAGTGGCATGGAACGACATTGTCGCGGATCGACAAGTTCCGGCAAAAGATAATCGTCGAAAAACCTTTGGAGTTTCGGCATTTTTCTTTCGAAGATGTCGTTTTCCTTTTTGGATATGCGTCTGTCCATTTTCCAGTAAAATAGTAAAACCAAAAGAAAAAGTGGAAAAAAACACTCGACACGGTAGAAAACAACAGTTCGTAAACAAACACTGGGGTTGTGGGTATTGTTTTGATTTTATGTAAAGATTTTATCATTTTGTAAACAATGTTTTCGCGGTTCTTCGTGAAGGGAAGAAATTTGAAATCTAATTAAAATTTTTATTTTATAGAAACATAAACACTAAAAACACTAAACGGAGATAAGCACTTTTTAACTAATGTTTGGCAGGGCGGAACGCTCCCGCCTTTGAATTTTTACTGCAGGTACAGGTATCTATTAAGTATAGTATATATATATCGGATATATGTATAATAATAATAATAATAATAATAATAATTACTTAGTTCAATTATGAGAAATAGCTATGAGCTCTCAAGGTCACTTGAGTCGGGTGGAATTCTCTTGATCGCAACGAGCAGTGAATTCCCTTGTCATCAGGGCTCAATTTTTTTTTTGATTTCACTTTACGACAAAACCGTTAGAGTTATTGAATTTTTTCTTTTTAGCAATACATCATTAAATTGGATGTATTTTTGTTCCTGTAGCTCACTTTTTGAATAAAATTTATTTTTAAAGTTTTAAAAACTTTAAAATTTAAATTTGAGATTTTTTTAAAAATATGCCTCTAGAGCTCCCTTAGTTTTTCTATAAAAATGATAAAAAATTTGTTTGAGCAAAATCGGTCCACTGGTTCCGGAATAAAAGCTGTAAAACTTTTGGCATCTTCCATCTCACTCGCACACTTGGTGTGGACATTGGCCTTAATGCATTTTCGAATGCAACCCCGCGAGCTAAGTGACGTCACTGATAAAAAAGACACCGAAGGATCCTCTTCAGTTGGATTTTTTATGCTACATCTCACGTTTCTTCTCACGGCTCTTTAAATTCTATAAATTTTTAGTTATCTTTCTAAATAAAGGTTAACGTAAAATCTAGACTTTTAAATATTGTTTTACATTATGAATAATTTATGATGTTTGTTTGTACAACTTGTTTGAAAAAGGATTCTGAAATTTAAAATGATATTAATTAGAATCTGGCAAGCGAGTAATAATAACGATCCTGAAAGGGAAAAAGGAATTTTTGAAAA
The DNA here is from genome assembly GCA_014119065.1 of Orius insidiosus. Taxonomy (NCBI): domain Eukaryota; kingdom Metazoa; phylum Arthropoda; class Insecta; order Hemiptera; family Anthocoridae; genus Orius; species Orius insidiosus. Next base: position 24,849 of record JACGAQ010002066.1, read on the forward strand.
ACATAGGACTTTCTACTTGTTTATTTGGCAAAATACCCAAAAATAAGATTTTCTGGGTCAAGATGGCCAGAAAATTGATAAAACTTCTTTGCCAAAAGAGCCTAGTTCTTCGGTCTAAAAGTGCGAAGGGAAAACTAAAAATTACTAGTGGAAGGTTTTTTTTGTCGAAAAACGAGGGAATCATCCTAAAAATCCTGTATAAGAGAGATTTTTGGCCAAAAGAGAGTGAAATCGCACAAAACATTTGGTATTTTGTTCCAAGAAAAACAGTCTTACCACCTTTTCTGGCATTTTCCACGCTCTTTTCGCCTGGGAAAAAATTTCCCTGTATTAAAAGCCCCCTTCTACCTACCTGAAAGAGTTTCAAGTCTCAGGGGGATTATCTCCAATCGTCCGAGTTGCCGTTATCTTACCTGGTTTTGCCCGGAAAATTTTTTTTACTTGACAGGTACTTTTTTCCCCAACCCTACGTTTACAGAAAAAGAAAAACTGCCAATGTCTGTCGGTGAATTGAACGTATTTCAATTTCGCTCATTACCATTGGTAAATAAAATAATGTCTTAATTTGTTCCGTTTGAGATACTTATAGTTCTCATGAAGGATTTGGACGTCATACAAATCGTTTGTCCGTCAAATCTCAAGTTATCTGTCAAATTTGATGAGTATATCCTTCTGCGCATGCTCCAGGAGTTTCAAACTGCCAGAACAAAGCTAATGTATTACCCTTCATATCCAGAATTCGGGTGAGGGTCCCTTTAAGTCGAGGAAAATAATTAGTTTACACCCTTTTTATCAAGGGAACTCACTCGCCCTAAACTCTTCCCCACAAGTAACATCCCCCGCTGCTCTCTTTCAGGGGAAAAAAGTTTTTATCGTTTCTTCCCGAAAAGTCTTCAGTTACGAAAGTTCTTCACCGAAGGAGGACATGCCCTCATAAAAAGATGATCCGTTTTATCCGGAATAAAAGATGTACGTGAAGCCCATTGCATAATCCACGTGGTGTCGATGTTTTGGAGTGGTGTGACGGAGGTAGTGATGTGCGATACCTATCGATATGAGTAAAGTATCGAATATTTTCTTTCGATACCGAGTACTTTTGGTATCGAATATTTCGTTTCGATACGAGTACTTGTATCGAGTACTTTTACTCGTATCGAAAGAATACTCGAATAGATTTTTTTCTTTCTTTCATTTCACATTAATTTATTAATACAATTAAACAAATAAGTATGATATTAGTCGGCATTCGCTTGAGTAAAGGAAACAATAAATTCATCAAAAAATTATTTAATCAGTTAGATTCGAATATTTCGTTCCAATACTTTACTCATATGAGTACGTTTACTCGTATCGGTATCGAAAGAAATACTCGAATTCATCTCTCATTAATTTATTAATACAATTAAACCATATAATATAAACATGATATTCGGCATTCACTTGAGTAAAGGAAACAATAATTCATCAAAAAATTATTTAATCAGTTTTGATTTGAATATTTCGTTCCGATACTTTACTCATATGAGCTCGTATCGGTATCGAAAGAAATACTCGAATGTTTTTTTTTTTCCCTTTCATCTCACATTACTTTATTAATACAATTAAACCATGTAATATAAGTATGATATTCGGCATTCACTGAGTAAATGAAACAATAAATTCATCAAAAAATTATTTAATCAGTTTTGATTTGAATATTTCGTTCCAATACTTTACTCATATGAGTACGTTTACTCGTATCGGTATCGAAAGAAATACTCGAATGGTTTTTTTTTTTCCCTTTCATCTCTCATTAATTTATTAATACAATTAAACCATATAATATAAATATGATATTCGGCATTCACTTGAGTAAAGGAAACAATAAATTCATCAAAAAATAATTTAATCAGTTTTGATTTGAATATTTCGTTCCGATACTTTACTCATATCGGTATCGAAAGAAATACTCGAATGGTTTTTTTTCCCTTTCATCTCTCATTAATTTATTAATACAATTAAACCATGTAATATAAGTATGATATTCGGCATTCACTTGAGTAAAGGAAACAATAAATTCATCAAAAAATTATTTAATCAGTTTAGATTTGAATATTTCGTTCCGATACTTTACTCATATGAGTACTCTATGGTATCGAGTATTTCCATTCGAGTATATGAGTAGTATCGAATACTCCTTTCGATTCGATTACTGGTATCGTATTTCTAGATATCACTAGACGGAGGGAAAGAAAGAGAGAAAACGATGGTGGGGCGAGGGGGCCAAGGGCAGATCTAGAGTAACCTTTAGTACAGTTCTTTACCGCCAGACAGCAACAAATACAACGTTTTACGACCTTACGATCAACTATACGACCGGTTGTCAGTCTCGTTTTTCACCTCGTTGATTCATCTTCGTCCATACAACTCGTAGCGTCCTAATTTATACGCCTAATTAATTTTTTAATTACGTCTTAATTTTTTTTTTTTTTTACGTTAAATTCTGTGTTTTTATATTACTTTTAAATTATGAACTTTTTTGGCATCAAAAACCACATGTCTCGCAGCTATCTCCATCGCCAAGGTATATTTTCCTCCCTCGCTTTTTTTTTACCTCCTAAATTATTGTTTTCTTCTAATATTTTTTTTCTTAAAATCTTTTTTTTTTCCCTACCGGAAGTAAGATTTATGAACGTTTTATAATTTCTTTCAATTTATGACATTTTCACTTTTTTGTGGGAAAACATGCGTTCGTAATAAAAAATTTCTTTGAGCACTTTTGAGGGTGAAAAATAAATAAATAAAAGAATGCAGTTTTTCGTAGTAGGCGTTGTTTTGTTAGGTTATGTTTTTATGGGCGACATCGTTACCTCCAAGAAGTTCCCCTTGTTTATTTTTAAAATACGAAAATATTTACTAGGGTTTAATTATAATATTTTTTTATTAAAAGATTAATTTATAAAATTTAAAAATTGGTATGTTCTTGATTTATGAAACACGCGGTAGTTGGAATGGGTTAACAATTAGGTCAAAATCGGTTGAGTAGTTCTTGAGAAATTATTTTTTCTATTCACAAGTTCTATTACCCTCACCGAATGGTTCTCCGTAAAATTGGTCTTTAGTTCTTGAGAGAAATGAAAGGCCAAGTTAAGGTTGATTCGTTTTTAAGAAAAATTCAGAAGTTCCTGAAATTAAAATTCTCCGAATTAAAAATCGGTTCTGTCGTTTTTGGGAAAAGAGTTGCCAGTCATCAGTTCAAGGTCTTGCGTCGAAATAAAAATGCTTCCTGCTTTTTATTTTTAGGTAGATTTCTTTTTTATTTTTCCATAATTCACAGAAAATTATGAATTTATGAACGCTTCATGATAAACCATAATTTTCGAGACGTCCTGAAAATCGATTTATTGACTGTTGGGCACTGTCATTTCGTTCCTTATAATTTGAAATAGCCGAATATGAAAATTTTAATCCTTTTTCGTGTTTTTGAAATTTTGCTTTCAACCTCCTTTTTTCAGGAAGTGCCACTTCAGCTTCTAAAACGTATACGTAGTTTTTTTATTGGTTTTCAAGGAATGTTAAGGGTGATAACCCAATAGTCTTCAATGTTGTTCAAAAAGTAGAAATTGGTTTTGTTTTCGGAAGTTAATGATGTAATTTTTTTGTTTTAGTGGAGTGGCAGTGCATTGTGGGGATTGCGGATCGAGCAACAGCGATATAACAGAGCCGTGCTCTCCGCTGTCGACAACCTCGCTTGAAGAGATGCCACCGACGCAGACGCAGCCGAGTTGGCCCTGGTCTGACGGAGACCCTCCTTCAAAGAGGCCGAAACAGGGGAAGATCACCGAATACTTCAAGTCGAAAACAAAAAAGTTGTTTCAGTCATCGCCGAAGCCTGGATTCGAGAGCGAGAAAGAAATGAGTCTCATCGACTCGAGCGTCACCGAGTTCCTGACGCCGTCCGAGACGCCCGACTTTCTCGTCACGCCGCCGCTCTCGAGGGAAGAAGACGACGACGAAAGGAGCCCGCCGAGCCTCGAATCTTCCTCATCTTCCACCACCTCGTCTTCGGAGACCTCGCTCAAAAAAGACGACCACTTCTGGCAGACGGACATCGTCGCTGAGCTCATTCGACGGAGTACCGAAAGCAAAGAAAAAGAAAAAACAAAAACATTCGATTCCCGCTTAAAAACGGTTGGAGAGGCCACTACGTTTCGGACATCATTTGCCGATGGTCTGACTGCCACGCCAAATTCAACACGACTTCCGCCCTTATCGAACATCTTCAGGTAAAACCATCGCTCTCTTAACAAGTCAATCAAAATTGTTGAGATTATTCTTATTTCTTAACTTCCACTTCTCACCTTATTTCAAGACATTGCTTCATTTAATTACAGGATAATCCCATGTTACTAACACCCATCCTCAGTTCTTAACCTTGGAAAACCCTTTAATTAATCACCAAAAGCAAATGTCTTGTTCGATCTAGCGATGGAAGTATCATTCAAATCACTATTATTATCAAATTATTTATTATTTATGATTTATTCATTTTAAAGATAAAGCGTAATCTCAAAAAATTTGATTTTATTTGTCTGGATTGCCAAGGATTGTTGCACAGGTATTTTTCTGCATTTCCATTAACAAATTTGCCTTCCAAAGGCTCAATTTTGTTATTGGGCCCGCATTAAAAGACTTTTGTCGCAAGAAATCTACAGTGAACTTAAAAACGGCGAGTTCGGATTTTTATTTTATAAGACAGGTACATTGGTGCGTAGTTTAAACATTGGTGCTTTTAAATTACATTTTTCTCAGGAAAACTCTTTTTTCTTATAGTAGAATAGCTTTTTTTATATTTTTTTCAGATTAAAGGTGAGTATGAAAAGTAGACATTCAGGCAACATTTTGATTTCGATTTTCAAAATTTTTTAAATTGATTTCTCAAGGAAGATTATTTTTGTAAAATTTCCTTGTTGAATTAATTCATAAGCAATTTTTGCAAATTAGTGATGAGTGGGTGAGTGATTTTATAACCCTAAACAGTGGATTGGATCAAAATTTGCCTATATCATGCAAACTGTACAATGCATGTTCAAACATGTCTAATAGCATGTGGTACATTATGTGAATATGCTCATTGCTTAAGGTGTTCGAGCAATCAACAATTTTGGGACTATAGAATTGGTGCACACAAAAATCACTGTCGCTACTTTTACCTTGTCCTTTATTTACCAAGAAGAGGCAAATTGTAAGCTTCTTTTGTTAATGAAGGACATGAGTTGAAAGTAGGACGTGTGCGCTGATATTTCTGGGATTGCCTACGAATGCCTTTGCTGCTTTTCGACCCTCATTTATATCACACCATCAACCTGTTCCTAACGCAATCATTTCATCATGTACAAAAATTTTATTATTTCTTGTTTTAATATGTCGCTGGATGTCCATAGGTGAAGCATGTGAATTCGCAGACGCTTAAGGAATACTTTATGTGCCAATGGGTCGACTGTAAGGTCTTCGAGAGGAAAAGCTGCTCAAGGACATGGCTTGAAAGACACGTACTTTCGCACGGAGGGAACAAACCGTATCGCTGCATTGTGGACGGATGCGGCCATCGTTTTAGTAGTCAGGTAACGTCATTCTCCTTCTTATGTCCTTTCTTCATTTTTGCTTTTCCAGACGCTTCTTCAGAAACACGTCAATAACCATTTTAGTGAGAGAGATCAAAAAGGAGACTCGAAAAAAGGCTGCGAACAGAATAACAAGTTGATACGGAGGAACGGGAAAAAGTTAAGATATCGCCGACAACCTCTATCAGGTATAAGAAGCTTAAATGACCAAATCTGTCAATTTCTAATTTTATTTTTTCCCCCATAGCAAGAATTTATGATTATTTTGACGCTGGTGTCATGGTTGGGCTGCAGCATAATTTGATAGAAATAACGGAAAAAAGGACCCAAGGGAAGTTCGATTCTTGCCCTGGCGATTCCATCATCCTCCATAGCAAGGTTTGTTGTTAAACTAAAATTTTTCTTAAAAATTAAAATTTTTTAAATTACAGATTATGGGGAAAAGAACTGATCTCAACGGAGCAAGCCAAGTATTATTACGATGGTTCCCGACCAATATGTAAGAAAAAAAAACCAAAACTAAAAAGATCTAAACTTTTTTTATAGTATTAGTGATGAATGGATCCTAGCGGACAAAGCGGAAACCACGAGGACGATTAAAATCCCGACGCTACCAGTTCAGAGTAAAGACTGCCTTAACTCATATCTTCTAAATCACCAGAGGCTTCGCCCTACGCGGACGGGTCGTAAACGGACCACTGCCACCGCTACATGATATTCGCCTTCAGTCTCTCGCACTTCATTCCCGACATTCAGTTTTATATTCTAAAAGCCAAAAAAGCCTCAATTTTATTCATTTTTATTTTTTATTAAGAGATCCAAAATGGTTTTTTTTAATAATCATAATTCAGTACAAAACATGAACAAAATTAAAATTTTTTTTTTAAAGACTGACTAGTTTTTAAGGCCCAACAAACAGTTCACCATTTTTTTTCTCCATATAAAATCTCTTAATAAATATAAAAAACCATGTTCAATTTGTGAGTACAAAATTTTATAAAGTAGAGGTTTTACCTAAAAGCTAGACGAATTTAAAGCTTATGGCGCGGAAATGGAAAATATTGTTAACTTTTTTTTATGATTTTTTAAAAAATATTGTAAATTTTTTTTCTTTTTTAAAAAAAGTAGGTCCTATAGAATTAGCTGTCTTAAGTTCCTGATATCCTCTTTTTTTTTGTGTGTGAATAAAACTTAAAAACATATAATAAAAAGAAAAATAATAAAAAAATAAGTAGTTACTTTTTTTCATTTATTATTATAATTTTTTTTAAAAGTGTGTGTATATAATTAACACTTCATTTTTGCTTTTTTTTTTTGGTTAATTTTAAGGGTTGTAAAAAAAGTTCTGTACATAACACTGCCAATTTTTTTTTCTTATCACCGGGCATAATATACAAAAAAGAGCGACCAACAATGATCTCAAAATTTTCAATTTCTGACATTAAAAAAAAGCGAACTTAACATTCCGATTTGAATCTTACCAAAAAGTGCCAATTTGAATGGAGTACTGAAAAAAAAAATCTTTAAAATTAGGCTAAGACTGATGCTGCAAATTTTAAAATTCTTTGAAGAATTTTTATTTTATTGTAAAATTCAAAAAAATTAGAATAAAAATATTAAAAAGGACCTCTAATTTTTTAACAATATTCTTAGAATCTTTAGGTCCTTTTTAACTAAATTTTTTATCTGATGATCTCTGTTATTTTCTGTTTAAACAAGTATTTCTGATTGTATAAATTTTGTTTAAATTTTAAGTTTTTTTCTTATAAATTTAAAAAATTAATTTTAAGTTTAAAATTTTATGATTTGGCTTTGACAACCAGCTACATTGTATATTACACTGCCTTTTTTTTTATTGCCCACGAGGTCTCCTGTATGAGGTATTTTAAATAATTAACCTCTAGATCAATTTTGTATATAAAGGTTAGGAATGAATGTGTATATAGCCAGGAATAGAAAAAGGTTTTATTAGATGTTTTTTAGATGAAAAAAAAAAGCTTGAAAAGTCTTTCCCTATCATCTGGGAAAATGGGCCTTGGAAAAAATTTTGGTCAAAAGACAATCCTGATTTCCATGTGCCATTTTTTTTCTTTCTTTTTTAATTTATTGTATCGGCAAAAAAAAAATTCTTTGATCTCTAAAAATGTCCATTTTATTTTCTCTCGCTTCCGTATAACTTGAACACTGCCATTTTTTGCTCATTGTGTTCTTTTGTTTTTAATAATTGTGATCTTCAACGCCAATTAAAAGGGCCGGTTTCCGCCTGGGCTTATCCTTTTCGGTTTTAAAAATAATTCATATCTTTGTAAAAAAATTTTTTGTTAGATAAATTTGTAAACCGTAATTGCCTTTTTGAACTCCCCTTAAATGTCCTCATAACAATTTTTTTTAACTTAAAAAAAGGGACTGTTTTTTTTTTAATATTGTATTTTTAGTTAAAGTGACTGAGTTTTTAGACTTTTTAGGATTAGTAATTTTTTTAAATGTTTGATCAGTCACAAAAAGAACTTTTCGGCAGACTTTTTTTTAAATAGCTTTTTTAACCTTTCGGGGAATTATACCTGAGGTATGTTAATAAAAGAAGAAAAACACCTATTTATTAAAGATATTTTTAGCGTATAAGACTTAAAGTATTGATGTATCAAAAAACGAAAAATAAACTGATTTAAAAAAATATAGTTATTAAAAATAAGTGTAACCTTCTTGAAATAACCTAAAAAACGACTTTTCAAATGTCCTTTTACAATGCAGATTTCCAAATGTCTACCATACAAATGTCTACCAAGGAAATGAAATCAAATGAGTAATGGTGGACCATAAAAATTGTCCATAATATGAAGATCGTGGGTCATTAAGGTCGGAATGGGATTTAATTTCAAAAGTCTCAGTTATCCACATGGTGACGTTGCAGACAATCAAGAAAGTTAGGAGTTCTCGTCCAGGTTTCTCCCCTCGCAATGCTTTAGAATTTGAGCACCTTCGTAGACCGTCGATTATAAATGGCGTCTGTATCAAAACCTGAACCATCTAAACAAAAATAAATTTTAGAAATCAAAAAGAGCTGTTTTACCTGTAAAATGATAGTTGAAAGATTAATATATTTTTTTGAATTCCATGATGGTATAATGCTTAAAATGGTCTGGACGAAAAACGCCGGAATACATGTAAAAAGAAGCAGATCATCGAGAAGTGAAATCGGCTTGGTGTTCACATCCAACTTCATGATTTGACGATATGCCGGAATGATCGCCGCAGTCATCAACAATATTAGGATCATCTCAGTACACGTATTGACAGTGAGGCCAACTTCAATGTATTTGCTATAAATAGTTGGTAGCCGATCTAAAAGATATTGATCATACCTGTCTGTCATGGCGACAAAAAATAATATGCTTAAAAACGATCCAGCAAGAACTATAAATCCAGCGAAAAGACCTTTATTTGATGAATGACATCAGCATAAAGTACAACATTCGATATAAAATCCTTAGCAGCATTTCTATCAAATGTGCAGTGATTATAAGACCCAATATTTTGCCATATTATAAAAAGAACTCCGACTAAAATTAAAATAGTTAACAAGTAATCATAAGATGAAATTACTGACCGACAAGAATACTGTATTCTATAGTAAAAGGGTATAAATATGGTGAAAATGTATCGAATATTATTTTAAATTGTTTAGGTCCTCGGCAGTTTTCTGATGTGAGAGATGCTGAACTCACGTTTGCATCTAAACTAAATTATAAAAAAAGGAACACCCTGTATATAATTTACCGTGAGTGTAGTAATGAGTATTCAAATGATGAAGAGAAACTGGATTTTCTCTTTCATGATATAAAGAATCGACAGTTTCTCTCAAAATTGTCCAAATCCAAAAGCAAAGATTTGAACCGATACAATGCATTAGAGCGAACCTTGCGATTATTTTAAATTTATTTATAATGACCTAAAAAAGAAATTAATTATAATTTTTTTATTGTTTGAAATTTACGTTTGAATATTTGAAGATGAAGAAGAGTTGAAAGAATGAATATGTTGGGTAAAGGAGGTCCAGAATTAATGTGAGGACGTTGGCGCATTTGTAGAAGTTGTCCAAGTCTGAAATTAAGAATGCGACTTGGTACGAAATGAGGAGTCCGCTGTGGATCAAATGACCGAGGCAGAAACCTGAAAAGAATTTTTACTGTTCCATCGGTTTAACTATAAGTACCTGCAGCGCCAACTTTGAGATAAAAACTCCAGAATGCCTTCCGCTGCTGAAGCAATAGTGATGCGGAAGGACAAGATCGGGCTCAGGAAGCGAACTCCAAACTATCGAAAGAGGTTCACCTCCTTCATTATCCTGGTTCGACTTCTCTGCCATTTCTTAATTTCAAATTTTATATTTTGTTTTCTCTTGCTCAATACATACCATATTTCCTTAAGATCAATTCTTCGCTGATTTTTAATATTCTAAGATATTTCCTCATATCCATATACAGGAAACTTAAATATCCTAAACCTACCAAAACTAGATAAATACTAAACAACTGAAAAAAAATTGATTATTAATATTTAGTTATTATTTTATTTATATCACAATGAGTCCTGCTTGTTGAGTAAGTGCCAAAATTAAAAATCCAAAGATTTGGGCTGTTTTTGAGGTTATTTTCTGTGAGGGATCTGATTGGCCCGTTTACTTATCAAGGTCACTCTTAATTTTTATGATTGGTCAGTTTTGGGCCTTCTGAAGGGCAGGACTCAATTCACTTACCTCAGCCATGGGAGTTTTTCCAGACATAAGTTCTCCCACATAAACGACAACTCCTAAGGTAACAATAAATACAGCATAAACGCAGCTTAAAATTGTAGTCAATGAGCTCCTATAAAAAAGGTTAAGTTTTAGTTTTTTAGAGTTCGTTCCGCACCTGAACATCTCTTCTTTGTCTTTCGGTGTTGAAGGTATCGGCTGAATGGAGCCGTCAGGGGGTAAACTCGCTGTAGCATCATCATTTTTGATGTAAACCCCTTGAAACTCATGGCTCTGAAGGGGAAAGATCGTCGTCTGCTGTGCCAAATGGTTGCTGAAAAGCCAAAGCTTCCTTTTCGCCGTAAAATTCGAAATACGCGAAGGCACTAAAATACTATAAATAATTTTTTACTTTTGAAAGGACATACCGAATTTCGTATAGTCCGGAGGTCCCAAATAAAAATTTTCCTCTTTATTCACTTCCTCTGCAATACTTTTGTCTTTCAATTGTAAAACCATCCTCCCCCATTTTTAGACGGTTCGTAGAAAAGTAGTTTCGTATCCACCGAAAGTATAATTAAAAAATAAATCTAGAATAAATAAAATCTGTTAATTTTTGTTTGTTTTTCAATTTAATAGACAGTAGGATAAACATAACAAAATATTATTCTTGTATAATAATTAAGAAACAAAACAAGGCGATCAGGATATTATAGTTTTTCGTAATAACATTTTTTCGATTCCAAAGATTAGGAGAGGCACGAAATCTTACGTCTGAAATACGCAATGAATAATCAGGGCGGAACGCTCTCCCACGAAGACGTCAAAATCGGAAATCCGAACTTTTTATCGCATAAAAATCAAATGAGGGAACAATGATTGAGTAAATCTGTGCAATGAAAACGTTTTAGGCCCTTTTCTGGTGTATTTAATTTTGGGTTTTATGGTTTTATAGCTAAATTATTCTTCGTTCGCCAACGGCCATACCACGCTGAACACACCGGTTCTCGTCCGATCACCGAAGTTAAGCAGCGTCGGGCGAGGTTAGTACCTGGATGGGTGACCGCCTGGGAACACCTCGTGCTGTTGGCATTTTTTTTCCATTTTTAGCATTTTTCTATTTACCTTTTTCTAATCATCGGCAATTTTTTTTCCATGTCCCCACCCCCTAATTTTTTTTTCTAAAGATTCTGCTTATTTTTCTAAGACTGTTTTTGGGATTTTTGAAGCTAAATTATTCACTCACGATCGGCAACGAACTCAATTTTATCCATGTTCCTCACCCACTAAAATTTTATTTTTCAATTTTCTGCATATTTTTCAACGCCTATTTTCGCTGATTTTGGGGTATTTGAAGCTAAAATATTCACTCATTTTTTTTAAAAGCATTTTTCTTCCTTTTTTTCCATTTCCCCCACCCCCGTAAAATTGTTTATAAAAAGATTCTGCATTATTCTATGACTGTTTTTGCTGATTTTTGAAGCAAAATTATTCTCTCTCAATCGCCAACGGCCATACCACGCTGAACACACCGGTTCTCGTCCGATCACCGAAGTTAAGCAGCGTCGGGCGAGGTTAGTACCTGGATGGGTGACCGCCTGGGAACACCTCGTGCTGTTGGCATTTTTTTGCTTCTATTTGTGAAGGATGAATTTTTTTTCTACTATTTGTGCTTCCCGAACCACCACGAAGATTGCAGAAACATTTCGTTTGTACGTATTTGTACAAACATTTCGAACGACCTAAAAAATATTTCTTTTCCACTTCCTTTTCAAAACCACTTAAAATATTTGTTTGTGGCTAGTCTCTTATTAATAAGAAAGTTTGGTAATGCGAAAGAGATCGAAAATTCAGGCGGGAAAATAATAGCTTTGTTCCAACCGCAATTTGAAACTCTTAGAGCATGCGCAGAAGGATTTGGACTTCAGATTTGACGGACAAACGATTCGTACGACGTCCAAATCCTTCTGCGCATGCTCCAGAGTTTCAAACAAAGCTAATATGTTGATAGTTCGAATGCATTTGTGGTTTTGCTTTTTAGGATACCTTGAATGTCTTTGTGGGAGGAAGTTAATATTTAAGTACGTAATCAAAATACTAACTGTAAAGGGGTTTTGACCCTGCTACCATCGTTGCCCGAGACCTCGAATTTCGTTCGAGCGAATCCAGAGGTCATTTCACGTAACAAAACGGTACCGAAAATCTCTAACCACAGTGTTTGGTTACATTAATGTAAATGTAACAATCTACTTAATAAAATGAGTAGAGTATACAAAAACTTCTCGAAAGTTAATTTTAAAAAATCTCTAGTCGGTTTCACTTGAATCAGATTTTTTAGCTTTTGGGAAATGGTCCATGAGTGAAAGGGGCCGAAAATTCTTTGACAAAAAACCGAGCAAAAATCCTGAAAATCATGTCAAAAATATGGGAGAACACCGTTCAACATAATTTCACCCCAAAGCGGTTGAACATTTCGACATAAAAAATCTGTAGTTCACCATAATGCAGTTTGGCATAATGAACAGAGAACATGAAGCTCTCAAAGTTGAGAAAATTTGAGCATAATTTCAACATAAAGCGTTTTCCATAAACGACTTTTTCAATAAATGCAAGTCGACATAAAAAAAGTGCAAGTCGCCTTAACGCTTCTCACCATAAAAGCCTCTCTTTAAACTTGTTGTTTCGCCATAAAACTGTCTCTGTCGTTTGGGCATAATGCACCTCACCATAAACATGGGACAGCGAAAGAGTAAGCCTACTTTCGCCGTTTAAAACGCGATTATGGCGAAACGACAAAACCAAAAATCTTGACAGTTCACCATAATGCAATTCAACATAAAATCACCATAAACTAGGAAAAGCAGCAGCCAATGGGACCAGCTCGTTTTATGACCAAGGGTTAATTTTTTTCTCTCGCGGGATGTGTGAATTCATTATGTGAACTGTCAAGTTTTAAGGTTTTGTCGTTTCGCCATAATCGCGTTTTAAACGGCGAAAGTAGGCTTGATCTTTGGCTGTCCCTAGTTTATGGTGAGATGTATTATGCCCAAAATAAACAGTTTATGGTTGAAACGCAAGTTCTTTAAAAGAAAGTTTCTTTTGTTTGCGTTATGTTGAAACGACAAATTTTATGTCGAAACAAGTGTTAAATCTCTTCTTTATGGTGAGATGTTTATGTTCAAATGCACTACGGTGAACGTTTTCGACTTTTTCTTTATGTTGAGTTGCAAATTTTTTATCGTGAACGGTGACTAGCGATTTCTGCTATTTTATGGTCAAATGCATTATGGCGAACCACATTGTGTCGACAAGTATACACTAAAAAAATGAGAAAAGTCCTGTAAAAATTAGGTTTCTCTGCCTAAAAACCCCTGAAAAACTTCTAAAAACTTTTTTTTTGCCTTAAAATCATGTAAAAATCAGGTTTTTTGTAAAAAATTGATAAAAACGCCTACAAATCCCGTAATAGAGTTTTCCAGTTCTGAAATCGAGGAAAACTACCGAAAATCCAATTACAATGGGGGTTCCATTGTTATTTTTAAACTTCTGACCCAAAATGTGCATTTAGAAACAAATTATAGGTTAATAAAACTTCATAGCTTACCGTTTTTCCAGACGAAAGTTAAAAAAAAATCCCAAAGTGCTGAAAAAAAAAACTCCACTGTGCTCCAGTGGTGTAACGTAGACTGAAGCTGCGAGTTACACTTCGAAGATTTTAAATAATGAGACTTTCTTTTTACCTAACGGAACCCCCTCTCAAACTTTATTGTCTCAAAATCTCTCAGAAAAAAATAAATAAACAAACGAAAACCAACTTAATAACGTTTATTATTATACTTTACAATATTTTTTTAACCTTTCACAGTGCGATTGGCTTTTAATAATTTTTTTTTGGTACTTTCAATGACAAAATAAGCTCGTTAAATTTTATCCCGAAAAAGAAAGCTTCTTTTGTCTTACCAACAATATAAATTTTTTTAAATATAATTTTTTTTTATGTTGGTGTTTCAAACTTACAAGCTAAACAGTGACAGAATTAGCATTAACCCAATAACAATTTTTTTTCCAATATTAGACACAACCCGAAGGGAAAAAAATCGGTCTTTTTCCGGTGGCCATTTTTATATTCCCAGAAAAGCCCGATTATACAAAATTAGGCTTTATTTATCTATACAACGTAAGGCCTCTTTATACAATATGTGTTTTTTATAATAAAACCATAATTTCTTTTTAAAATCCTTAAATTTTATCAGGACAGAGATCATTTTATAATATCCGACACACGTCTAACAGCAGCGATATCTTACAAATTTGACTAATATTTTATTTTTATTACTAAACATTCTCACTAGCACCACTACTAATAACAAAATTTCATATAAAATACAATACAATAATTTTTCTATACATGTTATAATTTTTATACAATTATACAATAAGACACAAGATTAATAGAGCAAATGTTGAGGCCGGTAACAAATTTTGAAGTCGTTTTTTAACTAAAAAAAAAGAAAGAATAAGGTGAATGGTCCCTTGAAAATAAAAAATAAGGTTTTTCAATATTTACAAAACTAAAACTATTGTGCTGGGTGTAGGCGTAAGGAACTAATTTAACGTAGGATTGGGGATTTTTTGGCCTCTAAACCGGGTGTTGAAATAATTCAGAATTTAAACGCCTTACCGAGAATATAAATAACATTTTATTTAACTGATGCTGGAGTTGAAGCCAGACGAAAACTTCTTTTTTCTCCCTGTTGGAAAACAAAAAGAAAAAAAAGGCACATTTTTATGTTATACCGTTAAAATTAGTTCCTTTTATTTATTTATGTACCAGGGTATTTTTTTAAAATCAAAGTCCTGTTTTTGAAAGAGCGTGGTGAAGTGAGGAAGCGAATACGTGTCCGTGAAAACAAAAAAATGGCCAAGTCAAAATGAGAGTAAAAAGACCGAAATTTCTAAAATTGACCTGCCGGAATCTGCGTTTCTTCAGGACTTATTGATAGGGAACAAGGGTTTAGCCAGATTTTCGGACTTTTTGTCCAAAAAAACGTCTTTTTTTCAAGATGTTGGGCATTTCTGGCGAGACCTTTGTTCTCTTCAAAATAGACCGAAAAGTTGGTGTAACTGGTCAAGTTTAAAAATGAGCGGAGTTTTTGCTCTCTGTTGAATTCGACAGGGCCCAAAAAACAAAGCCTGTGTTGGAAGATTTAATTTTTGTACGGGTTTTAAGCTCTGTTAGTACTTTACGGGTTTGAAGTTTTTGAGTATGACTTACTCATTTCCATCAGTCAGTGATAATCTGAAACAATTTGAAGTATTACCAATTCTAGAAGGGTTAAATGATAAAAAATGTAAAAAATGAGTGGTTTGTGTTTAGAGCCAGCCTGTGGCAATGTTATGGCCGGAAACGGGTTGTATACCGGGTGGTAAACTCGGCATTATCATGCCGTTTCTATCTTTGAAATCATCGACAGTTCGATTTTCGGTTTTGTCTGTCCTTAGGAGTTCGGTCCTACCTTGAACTGGGACGCTGGAAGCCCTTTTCAACACTTTTTTCTCACATTTCTCTTCGATGTCGACGCTCGAGGATTCGTTGGGAGTGTAGCGGGATTTGTGGAATTTCTCGCGTTTCTTTTTTAAAGCGGAGAGGATCTTCCCGTCGATTCCGGCGCTCGCGTTTGAGTCGGTGTCCGTCAGATTTTCCGAGTTTGGTGAGCGCTGCTCGCAGACGGAATCCTCAGAACGACTCTGAGATATGAAGCGGCCCACTTTTCCCGTTTTCGCAACTTCGATGAGGCTGTCCCAGCGCCTTTTTCGCGCGCTGCTGCTCTTAAACATCAAACGGCTCAAGTTGTCTTTGTACTTCCGTCTCATGCTCATTCCAGGCCCTGACACTGTAACAGAAAACGAAAAACACTCAAAATCAATCTAAATACAACCACAAGGAATTATCTAGTAGTTAAACCACGGAACAGCTACCGAAAAAATAACTGCTCTTTAGTTCACTGCGACTTCATAAAAAACGGTCCAAACACAGTAAAGTCTCCTCTTAAAAATATTTTTCACTCAAAATTGGATCAAAACCACGGTCCAACTACTAGATAATCGCCAAATAACTTTAAATTACGTATCTAAAATGTGAATTTTTGAGGGGAGGCTTACTTTCTTGGATGGCCGAACGAACTGGTTCTCAGGCGACGGAACCGACTGTCACTCTGAAAGTTTCGACATTCTTACAACCCATTATTTTTCGACTTTTAATTCATTTTTTAAAGGAGAGAACAAAACAAAAAAGGAATCGCATAACAAAAAGCACTACGCAAGGACTTTTACTTGGGAAAAAACGAAGACTATTTACAAAATGACAGAAGCAGCGTTTGGAAATAAATAAAAAGACACACTCAAAAGGAAAAAAAATCACGTATTAGAAAAAAAATAGTTTGGAAATCTGTTTATGTTATCTTGTCCAGAAACCACAATTTCACGCTTTTTAAACACATTTTCGCTCTAACGAGTTAACAGCGATCATATTTTTTTCAACAGAGGAAATAAAAAGGCAAATTTCCCAATAAAGGATAAAAAAAGAAGCAAAGATGGCAGGTTTTTGTCTCGTCCTGCTCCATCGACTTTTTAAAAAGCTTTTGGGGAGAAAACAGGAGAGAAGCTATAATAATGGGGCATAAAAAATGCATTTAAGACAGTTTTAGGTGTCGTAAATTTAGAAAAAAAATTATGGGCGGTCGGATGTCGATTTTTAAATTAATTTTTAAGGTGTAAAACGTAACAAAAGTGCTTGGTGACAATTTTTTAAAAGCAGTGAGATATATATCTAATTTTATAAGGAAAATTTAAAACTAATTTATTTAATAAAATAAATAAAAAGTCAAAAATTGTGTACCTACGTTTATCAGAGCCTATTCATCTTCATAAATTCTAGAAATCCATTTTTTTAATAAAAATGTTTATGAATTTCTTGACTTTATGTATTCGCTCGCTATTTGGGTTCACGCCAGTATGCGATTTTCAAAAAAATAAATAGGAATATGAAAAAAGCCCCATTTTTGTCCTTTTTTATTTGTGTCACCAACATTTTGGGGTTTAAATAAAAAAAAAAATACTTAGTTGGTTTTGACGAAAACTCCCAAAAAAAAACCAACCTCACCGTAAAATTTAGTTTATTAAGATTTAAGTGTCAATTTTTGAATTTAAGGGGTTAATTAGAAACTTTTTTATTAGTTTGTTATATATTTTTCAAAGGGATATTTCACCTCAAACGTCGTTTCTTCATAAAAAAATTTTTTTTTTCTGTTACGAATTTCTCTCTAACCATTTAAGATTATAACAGCTTTTGAATGTCGTAAAAACCTTTCTAGTGTGTAAAAGACGTTCTGGAAAAAAAAGAAAAAAAAAAAAGAAAGAAAAAAAGGAGTTTTCTAAACGCAAAATAAAACGAGACAAACTACTTTTTGAGGTTTTTATTTAAAGATGAAATATATTTACCTATTCTTCCGGGGCCGGTATTGTTAAGGTTATCGTTGGAAGAACTTTTTTGTAAGGAGGCGATAAAGTCTGCAACAGGTTGGTTGGAAGAGTTGGCTGAATTAGGCGGCGGAGCGATGTTGAAGCCTTTCATGAGACGTCTTTCTTTTTGTCGGTTTTTCTTCCCTCCGGCTCCTAAAATGGGCGAAAATGTAAAGAAAAAGGAAATTCGATTTAAAAATTGACGTACCAGATCCGGTCCCTGTCGCGGTGGACGTGTTCATCCCGGATTCCTTGAGGATTTCAATAAGCTCGCATCTGAAGGCTGATATGTCTTGCTTGATTTCGTTAACGTCGTCTTCCGTCACGCCTTCGTTTTCGGCTTTCCTCTGTTCCACCGTCACGTACCTCCGCACCAGGTTGCGCATTATACTCTGCACAACCCAGCAAAAAAAGATTAACATCTCAAATATATCATTTTCCAAAGCTATGTACAGGAAAAAAAAGGGCATCTCTCTCTTTCCTCACCCTTTTTTTCTAGCCGTGCTTTTTATTTTATTGTGTCGAACTGTACCAAGGAAAAAGGGAAATAATAAGTCCAAAACGCCATGCTTTAATATAAAAAATAAAATAAAATAAATAATAAACATTAAAATATGTACATGTAAAAAGATAAATGCATTCTTAATGAATGAGCGGGACTTACTTGATAGCGGAAATCTCGCTCGCTCGCCTGTTTGGCCTTGCGCTAAAACAAAGAGAAGAAAGGGGAAGTGCGTCGTTGGAATTGTGCCAAGGAGTTAACGACCGGAGAAGAGGGTGGATGCACGGAAAGGAAGAGGGTGAGGAATGCTCATTATTAGCGACGGTTATAAAAGAAACAAACGATTACAGTGAGACTAGTTATATTAAGGTTCGCAACACAATCTGCTGGTGGCAGTTTGTGTAGCGAACGAAACTGCCAAGGAATATTGATTACCTTAATTGTCCTCATGTGCTCTTTCTTGGCGGCACGGCTCTGCCCGCAGAACCTTCGATGAAGCCACATTAAGAAATACCAGACGCTTTTAGGCGAAGGTAAAACGTTGAAAGGAGGCGGAACCGTCCCGCCTTCTTCGAAATAACTAATCCACAGCCGGCTACGAGCGAATTTCCACTCGATGTCTGCTCTTTCCTAAACAATCAATTAGACATAAAAGGTTCTTTTTTCTCACTTACTGATATAAGCTGGTAGGAATGATTCATCATGGCAATGAGCAGATTTAATAGAACTACTATATTGATCACAGAATACGTTCCGAACATGAGCATCCCCCAGAAACGGGTAAAAGTCTTTATGCCGGCCAATTCGAAATTATCTAAATCTATCAAACCGAACACCGCCCAAAATAAAGTCTGCGATGTTTCGAAAAGGCTGAAAAAAAATTGATTTTCAAAACATCTTTTGAAGTTATATTACTTGGCGAATCTGCGCCATACTAAACAGGCGTCGAGGTCATTAGAATTTTTGGCATCGAATGTGGTCGTCGCGTTCGGACATCGTTGTTTCTCCATGTCGGCGTAATACCACAGAAGTTGGTTCATACCTGAATTAAAAAGAGATTTTGAAATCTAAATAAATCGATTTTTCCCTTACCGCAGGAGAAAGCGAACAGAACAAGGACGTAAAGGAAGAAAAATTTCATAATATCAAGCACCATCCGGCTCAAAGAGACTTGTAAAGGGCCGAGATAAGGGTTCACAGAAAATATATAAACTAACTTCAAAGAGCTAGAAAACGACAAACCATTTATATAAAATAGGAAGGGAAAAGACTTTTTACCTAAATATGTTGGCCGCAGAAAATAAACCTTCTGATATCAACATAGGGTCCCAAGTGTCCCAGTTTTCTCTGGGTATATCCGTCATCTGCCCGTTCAATTGATCCCTCTGAACCTGAAGAAAAAATTTTTTTCTTTGAATAAAACATTTGATATTATTTTTATATTAACGAAAAACTTTGAAATTTATTCCATGCATAAATTCCTGTTCCATCGACTGGACCCATCGGAAAATTAACGCTTTCACGAGGTTACATAAAAATTGGATTCGATCACTAATTAAAAAGAAATGTCGGAAAGTAAAAGGGAACCTGATAATAAGAGACTATTCTCAACGCCACAGTCGCAACGTAAAGGGAATTGTTATAAAATCTATAACGTTCCACATATCCGCAAGATAATCTTCTAAACCAACGTCCCACAGTTGCTTTACTTCGCTCCACATAAGACCTGAGAAAAATTTAACTTTAAACTATTTTCAGGTTAAAAACTAACCTGCGACCCAGCATATATAAGCCATTCGATAATTGACGGAAGAGACCCTCGTTTTGTGGGAGCCACGTTTGACTGAACGGGCGCAAACGTTTGATTCGTGAAATCCTGTGTCCAATCCAAAAGTGTTTCTATCCGTTGAGACGCCAATATTAACAAAACTGTAAGGAATTATTCATAGCACAACAAACAAAGTTTAAACTTACACAAAAACGTAAAATAAGACGCCGAATGACATATAAATTTAATAAAAGGTTTCCGTAATGTTTGCCCCGGCTTCGAATGCGGGGCGATAATGTACATAATGCTAAAAATTGGAAACATCGATCCTATACGAATTATTTGAAGGGCTTGAAGGACCATATTTTGACGCCTGAATCCTGGGAGACCTTCGTACCAGATTGATGCGAGAAGCTGCTGCACATTTGGGTGAGCCACGAACTGAAACATTTTTTCTCATTACTTAAAATTTTTTTTTTGTTTTCTTAGTATTGACTTTTTTTTAATTTGTGAAAGTGCAATTTTCTTTGGAGGAGTATTTTGTATGCAAATTTGAGTGTTCCATTACCTAATTTTGTTATGTGACTTTTTAGCGATTTAAGACTTTACCATTAACGATCAACGGTTCAAAGAATTCCTAAAACGTGAATAATTTTTTCCGGGATTAGCCGTTACACGAGCCAGTGGACCGTTCTCAGCTTTTTTTCAAAAAACGAAGGGGAGAAAAAAAGAGGGGTTCTTAACTGAGGCTTTATTGCCATTTTTTACCCTCATAACACGGATTTCATTTTTTTTTCCCTTCGAAATGCACAAATACAGCATTTTTATAGTGATTTTTTCCGCCTGAAGAACTTTAAATTTTATTTAAGATTGCGAATTCCAGGGGTGGTGGGGTACCAAAACGCCCCCGCGTCCAGTGGCCATTAAACTGAAACGGCGCCACAAATCCCTGGGACAGACGACTATCTTTTCCGGCAGACATCGTTACCGCAGCAGCAAAAAAAAAAAAAAAAAAAAAAAATTTCTTCGGCCTTATGTCTATGATGAAAAGGCCTTATTACTAGCTTTTAAGAGTGGGTGTCTCTCCGATAAAAACAGTAATTTACTGCGATTTTAATCGTTTTTGTAGAGAAAACGCCCTTTTTACAGGATTTTGTGGCGTTTCACAACGGTTTTCCCTGGGAATTGGGAAAAGATGATCGTTTCCGCCATTTTTGGCTCAGAAACCCCATTATCATAAAAAAACTCGATATTTCGGCCAATAGAAACCTTTTAACCAGATTTTAACCAGTTTTGCAGACAAACGCCCTTTCATCCCACCAATTTTTACCTTTCAAGCGTTTCTCCCCATTTTTTGGCTCAGAAACCCAACTTATAACATTTTTGCTCGTAACTCGATATTTCGGCTACCCTTTTCAGATTTTAACGAGTTTGCTCCGTTTTTCGGAAACAAACGCCCTTTCATCCCACAAACTTTTTACCCGCTTCTCAAGCGTCTCCCCATTTTTTGGCTCAAAAACCCCAACTTTATCACATTTTTGCTGTAACTCGATATTTCGGCAAGAGAAACCTTTAACCAGATTTTAACGAGTTTTGCTCCGTTTTTCGGCAGACAAACGCCCTTTCACAAACTTTTTACCCGCTTTTCAAGCGTTTCTCCCCATTTTTTGGCTCAGAAACCCCAACTTATACATTTTGCTCGTGTAACTCAATATCGGCTACCCTTTTAACCATTCGATTTGCTCCGTCGGCAGACAAAACCCTTTCACCACCAAACTTTTTACCCGCTTCTCAAG
>JACGAQ010002067.1:0-46756 GCA_014119065.1 Orius insidiosus
TGAGCCGGACCTACTTCAGGATAACCCGTCTAGAACCTTAATACTAAAGGAAAACAACAATAAAGGAGAAAAAGAAACTACGTTCAAACTAAAATGAAGGATCATTTCCACCCAGAATTCTCGACTACCTCGTCGCAAGGAACTTGTGGTGACTTCATGGCCTGTACTTCGTCTGTCGTAAGGTCGTCAGATTCATCCATTTGTACATCGTGGGCGCCGAAAGAATGACTCCTGTGGTGACTCCTGCAGCATCGATAGGCACGCGTGAAGCTAATTTGGTTGGTATGTCAGTAATGTCGTACAATATTTGTGGGCTAAGAAAGGTATTTACTCAAAGATCGCTCTTAAAGGTTTTTAATAATGTAGATATCTTGTTTCTCCTTGAAACCTTTGTTGAGGAAAAGATGTAAATATGTTTGACACGATCTTTGATTCGTTTATTATTGTATGGGTATTTGCTGAGCGTTGCTATAAGACTGGTCGAGCCTCTGGTGGCTGTATGTATGGATTTAAGAAGGCTATGAAGTCGAGGGTGAGTTTTGTAAAGCTTGGGAGTCTTGATGTTTTAAAAATATTAGCTTATGGAGGGCAGGTTGTAATGGTTATACCAGTCTATCTGAATTTTTGTCGATGGAAAGAAGATCATAATCAATTAAAACGAGTATTATATGAATTTGCTGACTTGAAAATAGTCTTGATTGGGGATATGAATAGTCGAATAGCTAATGAACAATCATACTCTAAAAAAGTGTTTCCCCCTCTCGGTAAAATACTGAATAGGTCTAGAAACTCCAAGGATGTAACTATGAACTCAAATGGCCAGAATTTGCTAGACACTCTACTTGAGTCTAATTTAGTTGTTCTTAATGGGCGAACCAATGGAGATCTTGATGGTAATTTTACCTATGTGTCTGCTATAGGAAGCTCGACAATTGACCTATGTTGTGTTTGTATGGACTTGTTACCTCTAGTTGAGAAATTTGAGGTATTGTCTGAACCCTTTTCGGATCACCTACCAATTAAAGTCACATTAATGTTATCGAATCGTAGACAACAAGAATCACATATGTTCCCCATGTTACCGAAACTCTTGTGGAAAACCGAGTGCAAAGATGATTACCAAGGTAGAATGAACTCTCTTATTAAGTTTGTAAGCATCTTAGGTGTGAATTTTGACCAGCAGATAGATTCTATGAATTCGGTCGTTAAAAAGGCTGCTAAATATAATCCTAAACCAAAGGCGAAGAAAGGTTTCGATTATAAGGAAAGGTGGTTTGACCGTGAATGTGAAGAGAATAGGCTCCGGTTGTTTGAGGCCCTGAGGGTATATCGGTCCAGTGGTTTGAATAGTGACAAGAGCAAATACTTAGCATACAAAAGGGACTTTCGAAGCTTATGTCGCGCTAAAAGTAGTCAATTTGTCAAAGATGTAGTATGTAAAATCAATAATACTAAAAATACCAAAAGTTTTGGGAAGGAATAAAGATGATGACAAATAAAAAATCAGTATTCCCGCAAAATGTTGATCCTGCGTCCCTCTTTGACTATTTTAAATCTTTATACAACCCCGAAATGTCTAAAACTGTGATTTACTATGCTGGCCGTTCAAATCAGCTGGAGATGGATAGGCCCTTCGGAATGGATGAATTGAATTTGGTGTTGAGTAAGTGTAGCTGTGGCAAAAGCCCAGGACCCGACCGGATTCCATATGAGTGCTACACTAATGCGACCCCGGATTTCCTGGGCAAATTATTATCGCTTTTAAACAATATTTATAACCAAGGGACTGCCCGATGTCGTTTAGGACTTCCTTGATTTTCCCAGTTTATAAGAAGGGGGACAGGGACCTAATAAGCAATTATAGAGGTATCTCCTGTAACAATACTAATAGTAAAATCTACGAAGGACTATTATATCAGCGTCTACTGGACTGGGCTCAGAATGTTTTAAATGAATTTCAGGCAGGCTTCCGCCCTGGTACAGTACAATAGATAACTTATTTGTTTTAATTAATTCGGTAAAAGTCCGTCTCGCTCAAAAACGCCAGAAGGTGTATGCGTTTTTCATAGACTTCTCTTCTGCTTTTGACTCCATAGATAGGTCAATTCTTTTCTACAAACTTAACGAATTGGGAATCTCTGACAAGATGCTGAGTGCCATAAGGGCTCTCTTAACAGGTACCACGGGAGCGGTGTGGGGTAAGGATGGTCTTACGGAGGAGTTTGATATTGGATCCGGTGTTAAACAGGGAGCGCTGTTAAGTCCTCTCCTATTTTCATTGTTTTTAAACGATTTTGAGGAACATTTGGATGGAGGTGGTATTCTTGTCGGTGCTTACAAATTAAAAGTTCTTGCATATGCTGATGATATTGTTATTCTGGCCCAATCTCCCCAGTCACTACAACTCATGATAAATTCAGTGGAAAATTATGTAAAAATGTTCAATCTCAAAGTTAATTTAGATAAGTCCAAAATAATAGTTTTCAGAAATGGTGGAAGATGTGCCAAAAGGGAGAGATGGTTTTTCGATAAACAGGAAGTAGAAACTGTTAATAAATATACCTACCTTGGTGTCACTCTGACTCCAAGACTTTCTTTTTCCAATCATTTTGACAAAAAGTCTGCCAAAGCTAAACAAGCTGTGAATAGTGTCTGGTCAAGAATTGTTAGAAGTAATGACATATCGTTCGAGTCCAAGTTAAACCTTTTTAAATCAACAATCCGTTCAGTTGTGTGTTACGCCGCACAAGTGTGGGGATCTTCCCCAGTCGATTCGGTGGAAAAAACCTTAAGATTTTTCTTAAAAAAATTGTTACACCTCCCACCATGGACCCCCACAGCCTTCATACATCTGGAAACTAACACAGACCCGGTGCATGTCCATACATGTAAGCTCTTCTGCAACTACATGGTGAAGGTATCTTCTATGGAACCTAATAGATCTCCTTTTTTGGTAGCCAAATACTGTTTAACCCATACCTTTGGCTGGTTTAAGGACCTGAGAATTCTAGCGGACGATTGTGGTTACATCCTTGAGTTAGATGGCCATGACCTAGTGAGTCTGGTTAGCTGTTTTGGGGAACTGCAAACTGCCCTCCAGGCTCATTATAAAAAGCTTTTTAATAATTTTATTGAAATAGCAGTCGTTACACTCTTTATAAGCACCTCGACTTCGAACTCTCTGGGAAAAAGTATTTTGACTCACTCAATATGTTCAAAGCTAAGTTGATTGCTCGAGTAAGGGGGGACTTACTGGGTTTTGTGAAGTCTGATCTCATAGTAATAGAAGACCCGAAATGCCCGTTATGTCTAGACCCTGATGGAAAAGATGATTTGTACCACTTTCTAGTTCGATGTCCGAGACTGGCCGAGCTTAGATCTAAATACTTGGGTGATGTCGATATATTGGAACTGCTAAATGGCTCGGACTGGGAAAACCTTTATGAATATTGTGAACAAGGGCTCAAAGTAAGGAAAACATATGTATAAATAAGATTCAAAGTGTGGAAATTATAAGGTAGAGTTTTTTTTTTGTTTTGTAATGTAATTAATATAATGCACAAATTAGTGCAATAGTTTATATTCCTCCCACCCTCAGACGATCTTTAGGTCATGAGGCTATGTCTTTTTGGATTAAGGTTTTTTTAATTTATCATTTTGTAAATATATTACTTGTAACTTATTGTTATCTGTCCAATAAAGACTTTAAAAAAAAAAAATAGGTAGGAGCCGTACAATATTAAAAATACGAAAGAAAATTATACGCGTAATTATAATTATAAATTAATGTACCTACCTCGATCTCGCTAGATAATTACAAAAGTACATTAAGACGGGAGGGGTTTTTAACAAGAACATTAATCACTGGAAAAGGAGGTTTTGCGTGATTTGACACCCCTCACTCCTTCAGTTAATTCCGTGTTATTAATTTTGTCCTCTGAATAAAGTGACTAATCAATGCCTTTCGTTCAAAAATATATGGGACGTCCATAACCTAGGTGTATGCCATGTGTTTCCGGACACCCGTAGTAAATAAACTTTTGAGCTGAGCGTGGTTTTGGCGTCCTGGGGGTGAGAAACGAAAAACGTATACAAAAATTTTTGATTTTGCGCCCACTGCCCTTATAGATAGATTTTGAAGTAAAGAAATCTACCTAAATTTATGGAAGAGAAGATTTCCCTTGTGTCTCTAATTTCGGTGTTTTATTATTTAAAGGCTTTGAAAGAGGGAGATTCCAACTTTGTTCTGAGAGGGTTTCGGATGGGGGAAGAAAGCGTGCTTACGGAGGGGAGATTTTCTGTTAATAAAACTTATGTTCCCTCGGGTAGAAGGAGAACGACAGAGGATCCTTAGCAACGTAGGCATTGATGTTTTTGTGCTGTAAAAATTGCGGTTTCATGATTTAACTTTAAGAATTTATTGTTACATATATTATATTTAGTTGTATTAACTTCCTTAAAGAAGTTATGTGATACCCTCCAAATACAAAAAATACAATTCATAAAATGAAAATACAATAAATTTGAAAAAAAAAACCTTACATTTTGAAGGGCGGATGGCCGAAATTCAAAATTGAGAACAGAAAGGGACGCGAAGGAGACCAAGACGCCATTTGAACTAACCACTGCCACCAACCACAGCCTTCTCGACCATAAAATACAAAAAGTATCCAACTGAACGAATACATATTTTCAAAATAAATAAATAAAAATATTCCTACTATTTAAACTATTAAAAAAATTATTGTTTTGGTTTTTTTTTTGCAATAAAAAGTTTCAGTTATCACTTATCAGTTATCACAGGAAAAAAGGCGCTGAAAATCTCAAAACGCCGAGTGTGCTTAATGCTTAATTTTAAGCGTGAAACATATTTTGTGAATGTGTTGTAATGTGTTGTGTGTATATTTTAATATACCTATACTTAAAATTGGATATTTTTGCATTTTACGGTCGAGAAGGCTGTGGTTGGCGGCAGTGGTTAGTTCAAAATGGCGTCTTGGTCTCCTTCGCGTCACTTTCTTTCTCAATTTTTTTTTTCAAATAGTTTATTAGGTAGATTTCTTTTCTTCAAAAATCTACCTATTGTAATGTACCAAGTAGTCGCAGATTCAAAAAATTTTCTATACGTTTTTCGTTTCATACCTCCTGGACCCCAAAACCATCCTCAGTTGAAAAATATATATATATATATAGCTATTTTAAAACCCTCTTAAGAAATCATAGAGGCATTCAAAACCTCATGAAGCATCCTTTCCGATGCTTCATGAGATGATGCATTAGGAGGTTTATTTTTCGCTCTCTTAAGAAGTCTGGATGTCTCATGAGTTCAGAAAAATATCCGAGTGAAAAACAGGGATATATTTTTTTCTAACTTGAAGAGGGTGGGCTTCGTCTCCCAGACCCCCGTCTTCAATACAATCTCGGCGTCAACCGCTTCCCCCCCCCCATTTCGTCTTCTCTCATCCCTCTTGCCTATGCCGCTCGGGTAATTTGCATATCATTAATTTTATTACGATTCATTAAATTTTTTTTTTCAACCCTAATGTGTGACATACCGATTTTCTTATTTTTTCGCCCTCTATTAAGTGGTCCTAGTGGTCCAGACCCCCGCCTTCAATACAAACTCGGCGTCAACCCTCCCCCCCCCCCATTTCTTCTTCTCTTATCCCTCTTGCCTTTGCCGCTCGGATTATTTGCATATCATTAATTATATTACGATTCATTAAATTTTTTTTCAACCCTAATGTGTGACATACCGATTTTCTTATTTTTTCGTCCTCTATTAAGTGGTCCTAACCTCATTTTTTCCTTAATAAGAGTCTTCAAAACTCTTTGCCATCTCCGAGAGCGCCCCTTCCCCACCGCCCGCAAGAGGCGATCCATCCTTCTCAACCGACAGACGCGGATTCACGTTAATTTGCGTATCAACCAATGACATCTAATTAGCATAATTTTAATTATTCGAATTATTACGACGTGTTACACATCAATTTTCAGGAAATTTGGAGACGAATTTAATCGTGATGACTAAATTTTGATAACTCGTAATTTATTTCTGACAGGGTGGTACCCCCGATAGACGGTTTTAGGAAATGGGTCTTCCTGACCCCTTAACGTTAATTTAACCAGCGATCTTAATCGCTCTTAAGTCTATGGGGCCGTTCGGACATCCGGAAGTACGTCGCTTTTTTCTTCCGGAATGCCTTATACTTTATAGCCACAATTTTCATCGGACTTTCAAAATGGCGGCGATCTGTCTGTCTGTAGTATTATGTCATATGTGCTACGGCCGTACAACTAGAAAACAAACTTCCCCTTTACACCAATGACCTACTCTGATAATATTTAATATTAATTTTTGGCCCCTCATAAATTTCCAAAATTTGACCTTGACTATTCAAAAAACCAAATTTAGCCATTTTTGATTCCACCCTTTCCACAGTCTGTTATATTGTAGTGGGTGGGGGGAGGGTCAATATTATTGAAACTACCCCCCCCCCCCTCTATGGTGCTCCTACTTACGGGGGAAAAACAAAAAAAAAAAACTTTTCAAAATAAATTCAGAAAAATAAATCTGAGAGATTTATCTCAAGGAATTTTCGAACTTCGAAAAAATGGCGGAGTTTAGGATTAGATTTTATTTTTCTTAGCGTCCGGGGGTTAAAAACCGTGACCTCAATTTTCTGAACACGCAGTAACCGACTCCCTATTGGCTAAATAGAAGGGTGGAAGACATTTTTCTTTGACGTCAGCATCCGCTTCCCAGAAAATTTTGTCATTTTGTTTCATTCTTCGCTTCGACTTCAACCTACCTTGTCTCTCGATTAGAATTCATTGTTCCCTAAACCTTATTTTTGTTTTTTGTTTTTTAAAGTTCTTATTGTTATTTTATTTACTTAAAATTAGATTAGTTTATAGCTTTTTTTTTCTAATTTAAATGTAGTTATTGTAGATTAGGTATTTCTTTTTAAGTCTTAGTCTACGTAATTACTAATTAGATTAGATTTTTTGTTATTTTTATTTAAATTTTATAATTTTAAGAACTTTTTGGTAAAAATCAAAGTATGTAAGAGTGTGAAAAAGTGGAGTGAATTTGTTTTATTGCTTGATGGTTACGATGTCTGACGTCAAGGAATTGATTCTACCTTCAGCGCAGTAAGTAACATATTAATTTTTCTTTAAAGGTTTGTTCAAGAATTTTTTAGCACTTTTTTAACTTCCTTAAAGAAGTTATTGTGATAGCCACCATTCCCGATTTTTAGGAAGGGATTTTCCCAACCCCTGAGGGTCAAATCGATAGTTGATCATTACCGATCATGACTTTGTCTGTGGTGCCGGCCGGCCGTCCGTCCGTAGCATTTATTTTGTGTAACACTTCATGGGTACAATTTTCAACCGAATTTCACCAAATTTATACACAATGTTCCTTGTGCCGTAATCTAGATATTCTCGAGAGCGATTTTTGAATTTCGAAAAAATGGCGGAGATATGTCTGTTTGAAATTTGGAAAATCGCGCTGCGGGCGAACCAAGGTTGCGATTTTTACGAAATTTACACCAAATACTCCTTATGTCATTCCAAACATTTTAGCAACCTTGAATTTTTTTGTCTATTTTTATTTTTTTATTAACTTCCTTAAAGAAGTTATTGTGATAGCCTCCATGGGCGGGTGTTGGGAAAGGGATGTTCCCGACCGCGGAGGGTCAAATGGATAATTGATCTTTACCGATCATAACTCTGTCTGTGGTGCCCCCCGTCCGGCCGTCGGTTTTTTTGTATACACTGTCCCACTCCTTTATAGATTCTCCTCCTTTATACATTCCCCTCCTTTATAGATCTTTAAGGAAGTTCCCGTCGGGGCCTGATCCCTACAGGTACTTTTTTTGTTATTATACTGTTTTTCCAGGTTCTCACTTTGTTGTACTACCGACTCAGGGGATCTTCTGATTTTGCTGACTTCATTACTTCAAGAGACTGACACTGTAGGAGTTTTCAAAGCACTGATTGGAGGAAGAGAATTTCGGTTAAATGTTATCGCATCGAACGATGATGTTACCACTCTTGAAGCTCTCCAACATAACTTAAAACATAATTTTTTAAGTTGTTTAAAAAGGAAGGAGATAGCCTCACGTATGTGACCATTCTTTATTTCATAAATTTATGTTACTTTTGTATTGTCAGCATCAACAAATGTACCGAAAACGACTGCACAAGCTGTCAACACTTCTAGCGGCCAAACATCTAGTGAAGATATTTTACAGACCGACGCAGGTGAAGCTTCTTATAATTCTTCAGAAAGTATACAGCCTGACACAAGTCAAACTACCAAAAAAAGGTTGAAAAAGCACTATTGCAAATATTGCAATAAGTTGTTAACAAACTTCGGCAGACATCTGAAGCTATACCACGAGAAAGAAGACGAAGTGCAGACCTGGCTAAACGAAAAAATTTAAAAAACAAAAAACAAATTATCAAGAAAATATATGGAGAGGGTGATAAACTATTTAACTCTTTACACCCTCAATCAAGCCCTCTGAGAATGAGAGTAACATCGAGGAATAAGGACAGCTTAGAATGTCCAAACTGTAAAAATAGGATAGGCTTTCACAATTATTTCCGCCATGTAAGGATCTGCGGCCCACCATCAACACTCCCGGAAGCTCGAAGATTACTTTTCGAGGAAAAAAAGAAAAAAATTCGTTCCCCATTCATTTCAGATAATTTAAAGACTATTTTGGCTTCAATAAGAGAGGGCCAGATTAAAGAAACAATAATGAGAGATAAAAACATTTGCAGTTACGGCGAGCGACTCATAGGAAAGTTTTTTCAAGGAAGCCAAAATAAGTTAATTGCGTCAAATATTCGGACAGTGGCCCGAATATTCAGAGAAATGACAAAAATAGTCCTAAAAGATGGCAAAAAAATATATTCCACAGACGAAATCTTTCGGCCTTCCATGTACCAAACGTTCGAAGATGCCATAAAACAAATAGCCGGTCATGGAATGGGAGAAGATGGAGGCTACTTAAAACCGTCTCTCGTACATCAGTACGGGAGAGTGTTTCGCGCCTTCAATAAATCAGCAACTTACAGATGGCAACTAGACGAAAATGAAATTAAGGCCAAACAGTCCATGAAATGGGCAAAGCTGTTTGACCTTAATTTCAATGAAAATCTCTCAAGCCAGGCTAGAAGACAAGCAGATAGGGAAACTCAAGCCAAACGTGCGAAAGTACCACTGCTTGAGGATGTGGTGAAATTGTGTAACTACATCGACTCGGAGGCAGAGTCACAGTCAAAAATCTTAAAAGAAAATAACTCGTCAAAATATATAGAAAAGATCCATAGGAAATTGTCGGAGGTAAATCCATTATCATTATTTTATTTTGCAAGTAATCAATTTTATTTTAGGCTCTGTTGATGAAATTATGGGTTTTTAACCGCAAGCGTGTGAAAGAAGTGGACCGAATTAGTTTAAAAAACTGGAACGAAGCTTCCACTCTCGAAGAAGATAGTGAGGAATTCAAAACCCTATCAGATTCAGAGAAACGTTTCTCATCTTCCTTCAAGAGAATGCTCGTGACAGGCAAATTAGGGCGAATGGTCGCACTCCTAATTCCGAAGTGTGACATACCAAAATTTGACTTGATGATTGCCAAAAGAGAAGATGCGGGCATTTCGAGTCACAACAAATACTTGTTCGCCATGAAGAACACTTACATTGAAGGAACAAGAGTAATGCGGGCGTATTCGCTAAGATGCGGTGCAAAGGAGCCAGCTGACTTAAGGGGAACAAAACTGCGGAAGCATCTTGCAGTCTCTCTGCAGTATTTAAACCTGGAAACCGAGGATCTGCGGCAGATAGCGGAGACCCTTGGTCATACGTTAGAAACTCATTTAACTTACTACAGGCAGCCTATTGCCAGTGGGCATATGGGAAGAGCGGGAAAGGTTCTGCACGCACTTTACCAAGGTTGGTTGTTCTTTCTCTGATTTTATTATTCAATTATTTATTTTTTTATTGTATTATTTTAGAGACACTAGAATAAAAGACAACGAACTGACTTTATTCTCATAATAAACTTCTTATTTTATTTATTTTTTTTTTTAATTTTAGGCGGTCTGGCAGAACTTAGAGGGAAATCCATCGACGACATCAACATGGAAAACATGGATTTTGACGAGTCACCGGAGGCTGAAATAGACTTCCGGGACTTGGATCCCCAGCCTACATTGAGTCAACCGCATCCTGGTACGTCCAGTGAGATCACGAACTTACCTTCATTACAAATCTCGCCAAAAAAATTAGAAGTGCCAGGTCGATGTTTGAGAACACGAAAACCAAAAACCGCAAAAGACAGGTCGTATTCAGAATCTTCAAATTTAGATTCAGATGACGACGACGACTTACCCCAAAATGTTAGGGGCTTAACCCCTAGTCGAAAAAGAAGATATCAACCTCGTTCAAGATTACCGATGAATGTAATCGACGCTGTAAGAAAGGAATTTCAAAATGAAATTGATAATGATAAAGCGCCGACCATAGATCGAGTACGAGAGGCCCTAACGAAATTTAACAGTCCAGTGAGAAGTGTTGTCAGATCTCCAAAGAGACTCCGAATCATCGTAAACAATGAATTGCTTAAGAAAAAGCAAAAAGCTAAACGAAAATTATAAGCATTCGTTTTGCGTAAATTATTTTCGTTTTGCTTTTTTTTAAAAACATATTTAGGTTTTTTACATAGATTTTTGTTTTGGAAGATTTTAAAATAAATGAGTTTCTATAACATGGCTGTTTTAAACTTTCCTTCAAACTTTTAAATTTAAATTTTAACAGGTACACTAATGGACACTATTAACAACCACCTTAAAGTTTTAGTTCAATCAGGGCAGCAAAGATTCCTCGATGTGAAAAAAAAGCTTAATTTTAGTTAATAACAAACTGCTGTCGGGTCACCTAGATGTGTAAAAATAAAAGTCCAGATTAAAAATCCAGCCTTGGCTTTACAATCATACGGGCACCTGGCGGTAAATCTTTACTTAAGTCTGAAAAATTGAAAATTCGACCTTTTAACGACTTCTATCTGTATTAATTTGAATAATTGGGTCATTTTACATCAATTAATGACTAAATACGCAAGTAAATTAACTGGAAATGTATTTTAACCTTCAACAATAAAAAATATCGGTGGTCCTAATTTGAAATTCCCGCGCTAATAGACGTAGATTACGATTGTATTATTCAGCTTGAACTGAAATCCGATTGCTCTATTTCTTTAGTTTAAAGTCTAAAATGACTCCCTGTAAAATCTGGAAGCAAAATTTCCAGCCTTTCAGACGCAAAGAAAAGAAAAAGAAAATTTCTTATCTGATAAGAACGCCTTCAACGCTTATATCACTGATTTAAATATTAATCACAGTCTGTTCTCTGATCAGATAACGTTATTTTCTTTAAATTTTTCATACGGCAGAATGGCTGATGAATGTTTTGCTTCGAGACTTTACAGGACTTTAAAGGTTGACAGGAATTTGGTGAAAATCGGACTCTTTACCAGACAACAACGTTATGATTAATTTTTTTTCAATATTTCGCTTTGAAATTTTACAAGGAATTATTTACTATCTTCACCGAAAGAATTAATATAACAATTATTGGCAGTCAATTATTAAACAATCGACGCTGATTTAATTCCGGCGGGAACTGTAAAAATTCAAACGTCTACAAACTAAGTTAATTATTTCTGAAGATGAAAGACGATTGGTTGATGCAATTTTGTGCTTCTATCGTAAAATAATTACTGAACGATAGTAAAATCATGTATTTAATGGTTTAGAAGCATTAAAACTAGTTTAAATTAAAAATTTCAAGAATTCAATGAAGTGCTCCGGGTTCGGGGCAGAAGACTTGGTAATCTACCAAGGGGTCAGGAAGACCCAGTAACAGGAAACGCCTCATCGGTAGTATCATGCACCCCGGACAAACTTAAGATCAAAGAAGATCTTGGATCAAATTGACAAGACGGGGTCCAGATGACCCAGCTCCATGGGACACTTTTTCCTGACAAATCTTCAATAAAGTAAGGAATATAAGCTGAAAATTTAGTTATGATGTGACCAACGGTACGGCCGCAGCAGAATTTTCAAATCTTTCGACAGACAGATCTCCGCCATTTTTTCGAAGTTCGAAAATTCCTTGAGTTAAATCTCTCAGATTTAATTTTTTGAATTTATTTTGAGAAATTTTTTTTTTTTTTTTTTTTTTTTTTTTTTTTTTCGTTTTTTCCCCTTAAGTTGATGCTGGTCAAATTGACCCCATGGGGTCAGGAAGACCCAGTTCCAGAAAACACCTCTTCGGTAGTGTCATGCACCTTGGACAAACTAAAGATCTATTAGGATCTTGGGTCAAATTGACCTGACGGGGTCTGGAAGACCCAGCTCCATGAGATACTTTTTCCTAGCAAATCTTCATAAAGTAAGGAATATTAGCTGAAAATTTGGTGATGATGTGACCATCGGTACGGCCGCAGCACAATTTTCAAATCTTTCGACAGACAGATCTCCGCCATTTTTTCGAAGTTCGAAAATTCCTTGAGTTAAATCTCTCAGATTTATTTTTCTGAATTTATTTTGAGAAGTTTTTTTTTTTGTTTTTTTTTTTTTTTGGTTTTTCCCCCTTAAGTTGGTGCTGGTCAAATTGATCCGACGGGGTCAGGAATACCCTGTTCCAGGAAACCCCTCTTTAGTAGTATCACTCGAATTGGAAAATATATCACTGGTCAAATTGACCCCATGGGGTCAGGAAGACCCAGTTCCCGAAAACACCTCTTCGGTAGTGTCATGCACCTTGGACAAACTAAAGATCTATTAGGATTTTGGGTCAAATTGACCCGACGGGGTCTGGAAGACGCAGCTCTATGAGATACTTTTTCCTAACAAATCTTCAATAAAGTAAGGAATATTAGCTGAAAATTTGGTGATGATGTGACCAACCGGCAGCAGCACAATTTTCAAATCTTTCGACAGACAGATCTCCGCCATTTTTTCGAAAATTCGGAAATTATCTTGGACCCATTACTTGGTCAAAACAGTAAAAGACGTCGAGAAAGAGAAAAAAAGAATTTTACATTTTATTCCCGGAGGGGTGAAAAAAGTTTGTTCTAAAAATAGACTCGGCTAGTCCGTAAATCAAACAAAGGCTGACAGGTCACACGGATATCGGATATAAAAAAAAAAATGAAAAAATTAATTGCATCTAATCGAAATGAAAATCCCACCATCGAAGAGGACGGGTTGAGACTTAAAAAATGATATGTCATTTGACGAAGTTTCCATAAAAATTAAAGGAATAAAAATAAACCTTAATGATATGCAAATTAGGGCAGACGAGCCATGGCGGGTCGTGAAGAAAGCGAATCCATCAAGGAGTTTGCAACCCAAAAACGGGGCTTCCTAAATTCCCCTCTGTTAATTTTTTCCCACTAGAACTTAGACAGGAGGGGTGTTTTTATTAAAAGACTCTTGAGGCATCAAGATCTTTCAAGAGGCCGAAAGAAATACGGGGACTTCTCATGAGTGTTTTAATATATCCTGGATGCTTTAAGAGTTTTGGGAGCTATATATATATATATATTAGCACGATAACTGGAGCAATTTTAATGTGAGGGTGACGATATCCGGTATTTAGAGCTTTTATCTCAATAGCTCGGACGAGTTCGTTAATGGCTGAAATCGGACCAGCGATTCACCTACTTTACTTAGGGCTTAAAAGACAAAATTGGCATTTTCTATTGAAATCCTAGTCCTTTTGCAAAAAAAAACTTTAAGACCTCTGCGAGGGCGTGTAAAAAATTAATTAAAGCAGGTTTGGACGAGCCAGGCGCAAAATATTGAACTAGCTAAACTTTAAAAAAAATTTGAATTTATACCGGGAAATTATTAAATATTTTATTAATAAAATTATCAGATGTTTTTCTAGGGGCTCAGTGGCGCAATTTTTCTTATATCATCATTTTTATAACATAATTATATATTTTGTGTTTATACATTTAATTTTAATCATGAAAAGAAATCTACCTTTTAGTCCCTGCTACCGCAGGGTCATTATTTATATTTGTATTTTGTACTTTTCTACACATTTTATTTTTTTTTGAGTAAAATTTTATCGAGATGTATAAATAAAGTTAGTATTCTTTTAGTTTTTTAAAATCCTCTTTTCCCTGATGGGAGTGCGGCTTTATCAAGTATTAAAATCAAAGCGGGGCGGCCACGTGGGAAATCAGCGATGCATTATTAGGTGCTATCTTTTATTTTGAACGTTCCCTCTACGATTTCCGATTATTTCCTTGGCAAAAAATCAAAAGTTAATATGAAATGTCGTAATAATGGAGAAATTAGAGGGAAAAATTGATTGGTGGGTGTAAATTAAATTTTTCCTTTCGAGAAACCAAGATAAACTCGGATCTGGAATTCCCAGCCGAACGGCCTCGGTTCGATCCGTTGAGAATTTGTCGTGGAACGTCCTACGGGGATGGATTTATACTCGGGGCCCCTCTCTATAGAGTTGTGTTATTACCCACCTTCCCTTTTCTGTCTCAACGTTGAAATATTTCTTCTAATAAAGACCAGTACATCATCCACCTCCTGGGAACGCCGGCGCCCCCCTACTAACTTATTTAATGTCCGGCTTTTCCTTTCAATTACACTCCTATAGGATTGGAACAATAACGATCATTTCTACCTTTATAATTCGTTTAAAATGGCCCTTTAAGATTAATTTCCTTTCCAGAAATCCCGAGGAGGTAAAATCTGTAAAGTTAGGCGCGGA
This sequence comes from Orius insidiosus, assembly GCA_014119065.1. Taxonomy (NCBI): domain Eukaryota; kingdom Metazoa; phylum Arthropoda; class Insecta; order Hemiptera; family Anthocoridae; genus Orius; species Orius insidiosus. The sequence goes on from JACGAQ010002067.1 coordinate 14,825, forward strand.
AAACGTGAAAAATAATGTTCATAATACAAAAAAACGCCTTAAAACTCACTAAAACCGATGTTTTTGGGTAAAAAACGAAAGCAAACTTCCGCGTAAAGGTTGTGCGAAGAGCGCAGAGAACTCTGCTGTTCAAAAGCAGTTTTCTAGGCTGTCAAATCAAGAAAAACACCAGAAAGCTTAGAAGAATGAGATTTCTTGATAATAAAAAAACTGAGAAAAACTATCAAACGTGAGGTAAAAAGAAAAAAAAGTTTTTCAGTATAAAAGCTGAGGAGAACGTTTCTCACCTCAAATTCCCGTATTTTCTATCATTTTTTGGCCACGAAACCCTTAAAATACCGGAATTTAAGACAAAACCTGTAACTTAAAAGTCAACAAAATAAATTAATTTTAACTTCGTTTAAGTCTCCCCGTTGCCAGCCGTTGTTGGAAGCCTAGTTGAGCCCCAGATTCTCTCACTAAAGCTTTAGTTTGAATTTTAAGACGAAAAATATAGGTTAAATATTGTTCAAACTTCGTCATAAATAATTTATGAAGGTCAAAAACGGTTATTATTCATAAGGAATTCAAGTTTTGTGGACAAAGCTAAGGAAAGTACTTGTTAAGAGCTTCTAACGAAAACTTCATTAAAGAGAAGTAACAATATAGGGGAAGGATAACAGGGACGTACAGGAGGAGGAAATAACAGAAGGGGAAGTCAGGGAAGTAAAAGGGCACGAAAGTATAAAGAAGGGAAGTATAAGGGAACGAAAGAATAAAGAAGGGGGAAGTATAAGGGAGGGGGAAGTTTTTTTTTTTTGAAATTTTTTCTAAGTGTCAAGGTAGAAATAATGGGCTCTTAGGCCTATGGATGTGCCTCTCTTAATGGGTAGAAGTACGAAATTTTTTCCCACTAAAAAATAATAATAATTAAAAAGTGGAAATTTTTTACACCAAAAATTCTTAAAAATATAAGGAGTAATTGGTGAATTAGTGAAAATCGGACCAACAGTTCGGCCGCAGCGAATTTAAAATTTCCAACAGCCATCTCCGCCATTTTTTAGAAATTCAAAAATCGCCCACGTTACATTCTTCTTTACCGGCTAAAGAAATTTGTGTAACTTTAATGAAAATCGGATGAAAACTGTGGCCGTAAAGTGTTCCGGAAAAAAAATGCTACGGCCGGCCGGAACCGCAGACAAAGTTGAGATCGGTATAGATCCATATTCGAATTTGTCCTACGGGGTCTGGAAGACCCTTCCACAAAAACCCGATGTGGAGGGTGTCACAATAACTTCTTAAAGGAAGTTAAAAGGTCGTCTATATTTTTGGTTTGCGTTATAGAATTATGAAAGGGAGGAAAATGGAGCTGTTTTTAAGAAATATTTATCTAGTCTGAAACGCCTTTAGTGGCTCCGATACCCCGCTCGACCTTCCCCCTAGACCCCAGCACACGATAACTTCTTGAGCCACTTTACGATCAGGGGAACCGGAGCCCTTTACTCCTCTCCATACACTACCTCCGTTCTATTTTACGAGGTGTAAGCCTCCCTCGACGTTCCGAAGGCCTCTTTTGTTCGAATTATACCACTTTGAAACGAATTTATCGCCTTTCACCTCCCCTCCTCTTCTTTTTATTGTAGATTCGGAGGAGAATAACTTTGGAAGGCGTAAGGACGTTAAAAAAATACTATCGGTCGTTTATAAATAGAAATGGAGCACTTCTAAGTTCGTTATCTACGAACACCGGCTGCGCTATGCTTAACGAACTTAGCTTTAACGAACTAGCTTTCTATTCAGCCGCCTGAGAAAGAAGAGAAGAGTGGAAGAAAAAAGCGGAAAAGTTTTAAAAGAAAATTGCGATATTATCTTTACATTGATCACACTCAGAGTTTCAGGATTTTCAGCACTGATTAGGACGGGGACAAAAAATGTCTCTGTTTTCGACGACAGTTTTCAACGGATTTTAAAATTTACAAAGGCGTTAGATTCAGAATTTTTTTTCTCGTTCTGTCGTGAACTTGCTTTTTCTACATGTTTACAGCCTTTTAGGGTTTTGATTTCAAATACATTCATTTTATAAAATGCAAACCGGTCCATTTTTACGCGAATGAAAACGCCCAGTATCGATATTCTATCTCGCTTTTATTTCTTCCGTCTCGCGTGAAATCTCCACTTTTTCGCCGCCTTAATCCGAGAGAGAATTAATCCACTCCAATATTTATTACAGCTTGGATAAGAATACACTTTTGTCCGAGAAATGGGTTTTATTAGGGAAAAAAGATTAGGCGACGTATTGCGGATGTAAAGAAATCTAATTTATGGTGGAGCTATTTTATTTTTATATTACGAAGTTAGAGATCGAGAAAGGAAAAGACAAAGGGCATTTTATTCAAGGATGTTGTTTTCGACAAAAATCACTCTGGAAGCCTGTTTAGAATTTTTTTTTTTCTCGTATTCATCGGCTCTACCCACCGATCCTTTTGTCCTCACGAAAGACAAAACCCTTTTGTCCTCGAGCATCAACGAAGGTTTGCCCCAAAACAGAAGACTTTCCCTATAACCTAATTGTGTTTTTAAGCTTTTCAGAAAAAATTGATTTATGTTTAAAAGCCGTTTTTGAAGGTGGCGAAAGACAAAATCGACGGGATTCTACCCCTTTGGAATTTACGCGTCGAGGACGGTCGCGCAGAGTGGGATGATATACTCGAGAGAAATAATAACGGATGCCCTACTGCGGAATACGAGTCACGTCCGGCAGGGTTTCGTATTGAATATTTATTTTATTATTCTGTTTATGCCTGGATGGGGCTCAATAACATTTTTATGTATCGCACTGCAAAATACAAAATGAGGTTTCTGTGAAGGTAATTTTTTTATCGCCCCAAATGAGTTATTTTTTTTAAATTGGTCAATTGCTCTGAATTCTCGATTCAAATCAATCGTAAAATCGTTCGCTGAAAAAGGAAAAAGCCATATAAAAAAAGCAAACGGAACCAGGATTTCCATCCGATAAAAATCTTAATCCTTCGGGCAACAATGCGATTAGGAAGATTGATGATTTCGTCAATTTAAGATCAAAGTACAAGAACTTCTTGTCCCATTTATCCAGAAACAGTCGATTTTAGTTACATTCAACATAAAAAATGAGGTTTTATGAAAAAAAAAAAAAATCGTTCATATAAAGCTTGATGTTTAAATAAAGGGCTTATGTTCTCAGGAACAGTAAGAGAGGTGGCAATAAGGAAAGGTTTAGCGTTCCGCTTTAATATAGCACCACCGCTTGTGTAAAAAATTCCGCGTGAAACCATTTTTTTTAAAACTCTGAAATATCATAGAAGAAAAAAAAAATTCTCATATTCTCAACTTTGTCGATAAAGGACGTCGGAGGTAGTAAAATATATGGGGAAGTTCAGACTGACAATTTTACACGTGGGAAGATGATTTTCTGTGCTCTACTTGTTGGTAAAAGGCCTTTGTTACGATACACAAGAGGGAATAGCAAGTCAAAGGTGTTCTGCAGGAAACACCCCACTTCGGATTTTTTTATTAGTCAACTCGACCTTAAAAGGTTAAACGCCTCCGTTTTTTTTCCACTCTAAAAGTTAAATTAATCTTTAAAGTCTTTGACCATTTTGTTTATTAAAAATCTGAGAACTTAAAACTATAGCAAACTGTTGATAAATTAAACTCGGAATAAATTAAATTCACTTTTAATTGAGCTGAGTGAAAATTATCATTTCCCGTTGTGCTCCAAGTGAAAACAAACGGGAACTTTTTCCAATTATAGTAATGGGGAAAGCGGTAAAAATCATTTTAAAGTCAAAACAAAGAATATTTCGTCTTCCTTTTATTTGCTCGGTTCCCTGAACGAAAATTTGGGCAATTGCAGAAGAAAAATACAGTCGAAACTTGATTTTAGTCTGAATTGACTGTTTGTGGATGGGATAAGGGTTTTAAAATGTATTTATGACGTCATCATGGAATTTAAACTGAGGTCACATGACCCACTTTTGCCATTGTTTTATCGAATTTTCGGGCGGTCCCTACAAGTTTCCTTCCAAAAATTTAACGGAAAACTCCCTTTGTAGGATTTTTAGGAATTTCTTCGAGTAACCCTCTTAATATTGAAATTTTCAAATGATGGAGAGAGAATCGAAAAAAACGGACATTCCACGACCGGTTCGGGCCTAATAGGAACTTAAGGACGTTTTTAACTTCCTTAGAGAAGTTATTGTGATACCCTCTACGTCGGGTTTTTGGGGAAGGGTCTTCCAGACCCCGTAGGATAAATTCGAATATGGATCTACACCGATCTCAACTTTGTCTGTAGCTCCGGCCGGCCGTAGCATTTTTTTCCGGAACACATTACGGCTACAGTTTTCATCCAATTTTCACCAATTTTTCACACAAGTTACTTCTCTTTAAGGAAGTTTTCGTTGGAAGCTCTTCAAAACAAGTAGTTTTAGTGAGATTGACCGATGAAAGTAGCATAATTTAGCCCGATTCGCACCTTTTTAGTAACTTCCGAAGCCCATCAATTTTAACGATATTTTCAGATACGATATTACTTTATTTTTCTTACAAAATAAATAATGAGCCCTATTTGTCAATATTTGTGTGCCACGTGCTATTTATAGTACAACATAAAGTTAGTTTTTTCCTATATTTGCCGCATTCAATCCAGTGGTTGAAAGAAACTTTAAGTAGAAAACTTACAGTGGGTTCCTTCAGAAGCACGTTTGACCTGGCCTTTTCCCTGGACGGAATCCAGCAATCCTTGACCCCGTTAACTTCAAAAGAAAAAAGAAAATTGTTTATGAAAACGATTTTCATGGGTTTTTTTGACGGTGTGCTTTTCAAATAAACCCTTTAACCTCCGGAGGTTCTAGTCCATTTGCCACCCTGTTTCCATCGAACAGTTGGCCCAAAACAATTTCAATATTCTCCATTATAACGGGCCGAGCTTTTCCAACATTCGCACCTGATCATAAAACTTTTTACATGAATTTTTTGTTTAAAAAACCCGAAAAATGTCTCTAAAACAAGATATTGACGAATTTTTTTACGCAGTTCGTGAAATTCAATCAAAAGTAACAAATATGAGGACACATTACGGTAATTTAGAATGAAATTGAAGCGTAAGAATTATGTCTTTAGATCGCGTTAAGGTCGCGGAATGGGTGAGAAAACTTTCGATGATTTCATCGAAAGAATACGAAGGTGCTAAAATAAGAATGATTATATACAACTTTTGAAGATCGCTGTAAAATATGGAGTTTTACATGGGATTTTTGTGAACCCTCCACCGCCAGGAGATCTTCCACCTTAGCAGAAGCTGTCGTAAGTGAAAAAAAAAAATTGTTTTATATCTTTGGTTTAACTTCCCTAGAGAAGTTATTGTAATAACCTCTACGTCGGGTTTTTGGGAAGGGTCTTCCAGACCCCGTAGGATAAATTCGAATATGGATCTAAACCAGTCTCAACTTGGTCTGTGGTTCCGGCCGGCCGTAGCATTTTTTTCCGGAACACTTTACGGCCACAGTTTCAAACCAATTTTCACCAAATTTTCACACAAATTTCTTTAGCCGGTTGAAGAAGAATGAGGGCGATTTTTGAATATCTAAAAAATTGCGGAGGTATGGCTGTTGGAAATTTTAAAATTGTTCCGATTTTCACTAAATTTTCACCTATTACTCCTTATATTTTTTAAGAATTTGAAGATAAAAAAAATATTTTAAGCCCCCTTTTTAATGTATATTTTTTTTAGTAGGGAAACATTTCGTACTTCTACCCATTTAGAGAGGCATCCGTAGGCGAAAGAGCCCATTATTTCTACCTTGACATTTAGAAAAATTTTCAAAAAAAAGAACTTAAAAATTTTTTACGATTTTACGTAATGTTTATTGCGTCTGTTCCGCAAGATAGTTGATTTTCCGATCAAATAATAAACCAATAAAAGAGGAAGAAATGGCGTAGTGAGGTACCCGTTATCACAGTCATTTCTTTCTCTATTATTGGTTTATTATTTGATTAAAAAAATTTTCAAAAAAAAACTCCCTCCCTCCCTTATACCTTTCTTTTCTTATACTTCCCCCTTTATACTGTTAAGAATATTTAAAAATTTATGTTTCTTCAACACTTATTCTTTGAACTGACCCTCTTAATTTAAATCATATGTTTCATTACTCCTTTCCGGGGGGGGGGGGGAACGACGATCGAGAATGGCACCGAGACAACTTGTCGACTTGTAAGATCTTAATTTTCCATTGGGAAGTTCATACAGTCCACATATTTAATAAGCTCAATTTTTAATCTGAGTTACCATTTTTGGTCCTTCCGCGACGGATTGAAGCGGTTTTTTCGAGTTTTTCGAGTTTTTTCTGTTAAAATCGGTTAATTTACCCCTTCCTCGCCCATTGCCGGCAAAACTAAACGTGCATAGACGCCAACGCGATTTCATTCCCGAACAGTTTTCTGTGTAAAAGGGAGTTGAAAAATTCCACCGCCATATTGGTTCTGACATCGAGACTTAGCAGTTTTCAAAATTATTATTTTATTAACTATTAAAGGTAAAGTTTTTTTTTTGTTTTTTGTCTTTTTAGATAATTTTCGTTTATTTTGATTTATAATTTTGCCTTCCTTCAATTTAGGACTTTCTATTTTTTTTCGAAATTCTCGATTTTGAGAATATTCTTTAATAATTTTCGTTTCGTAGAAGAGGTTTGTTGTTTTAGAACGAAGGATTAAGATATACTTCGAACGCCGTGGGGCATTATTTGTTTTTTTTATCAGTTCTTTGAACGAATTAGTTATTTTATATTTCGTACTCAGTATTTCTGATTTTATTTTGTTTTACTCAATCTCGTTTTGGTTTTAGTCTTGGTTTTTTTGATCAACGTAGATTCTGAGATTAAAATTCTGTCAAAAAAGAGAGATAGGATTTCAGAGAGTCGTAAGGCTGAAAGATTATGCCAAAGAGCTTGACACGGACAAGCCACTGGCAAAATCATTAAAGGCTTTCTCGATTATGTACCCCAAATTGGAGGATTCAATTGAAGATATCAAAGACTATGACTTAAGGATCAACCAACTTAACCTTCAAGGTGATCCAGATTATGACCCAGTTTCACAGAATTTGAAGATCATTACGATTTTATTCAGTATATCGCTAAGATGCACAAGATTAAGGAGGGAACTCCAGAAATTCCTAAGTCAGAACAAGCTACTGACACGATGTTAGACTCCAAGCTAATCCTCAACAAGTTAGAAATCCCAGAATTTTCTGGTAAAATGGAAAATTGGCCGCATTTTAGTCAGATGTTTATGTCTTTGGTACATTCGAATAGAAATTATTCTGAGTTGCATAAAGTGTCATACCTTGTGTCAAAGTTGAAAGGGCAAGCCCTAAAGAGTGTACAATTTATTCCACCTACCGCGGAAAACTATGTAGTCATTAGAGAATTGTTGTGGGGACGTTATGATAATCCGCGGGTCGTTGCGGATACCTACCTAGATCAGATTTTCAATTTTTCTCCATTTAAAACTGAGTCTAGGGAAACACTTGAGGGTTTTTTGAATGGTTTCGTCGCCCCGGTGGCCGCATTAAAGAGGTTGTATACCGGAAGCGTTTTAGCGGATTTGATATTTTTGTATCAAGGTTTGAAAGTGCTGGATGATCGCACTAGACGGGAATTTGAAAATTTTACTCGAGATCAAAGTGGTGTTTCCTTGGATACCTTGTCCAAATTCATTGAAAGGCAGTTACAGACCCTAAATATCAAAGGGGATAAAGTTCATGAGAATAAATCCTCAGATAAAGGGAGTAGCAAGAAGCCTCAAAAGTCTCATGCGTTCATGATTGATTCAGCAAAAGCTGAAGAAGGTTTGGATTGTAAATTGTGCAAAATGAATGGTCATTCTTTTGCTAACTGTCGCAGAATAGGGAAAATGTCCCCATGGGACCGTTTTAAAACGGCCAAAAGGCTGACCCTCTGTTTGAAATGTTTTTCGGCAGATCACGCTGCGAGTGATTGCAAAAATGTCAGCAATTGCAAGGAATGTGGTCACCCACAAATGCGTTGCTTCATTACGCAAAAAGGTCGAAACCCCCACTCCCACTAAGTCAGTAACTGCAACTTGTGCAGTTGCAAGAAATGAAGCCTCAGTGGTACTGTTGTCCACAGCTCAAGTGGAAGTGAAGGACCGATGGGGAAAGGTCCAGGTTATTCGTTTATTGTTGGACTCAGGCAGTGAAAGCCACTTTATCACGTCTAAATTATGTAAACAACTTTCGCTACCTGTTAAAAAAGCCCAAGTTTCGGTTGTCGGATTAGGAGGAAAATCTAGTCAAATTCTAGGGAAAACTCATTTAACCTTCTCTTCTAGGCTGGATCCCCTGGCGAACTTCTCGATTGAACCATTGGTCATTGATAAAATCATCGAAAAATTACCGTCTCTCGAGGTTGACCGAAACAAGTTGTCTTACCTCCAGTCGTTAAAACTCGCAGACGAAGATTTTTCTCATCCCTCTCCCATAGACGGCATTATTGGGGCCGAGTTAATTCCACATATTTTGAGTGGAACTAAAATTGTTGACGGCGCCGATAGCCCGGTGGCTATATGTAGTTGCTTGGGTTTCGTTTTAATGGGGAAAGCACCTTTATTAAAAAAGAAAACGACGGAGTTGGTTACCTTATGTAGTTTTTTGACGGATGAAGGTTTACCTAATCTCTTGGAAAATTTTGGAAATTGGAAGAAGTTCCACATAAAACTCACCTCTTGGCAGGGAGGACCTATGGAAGGAACAACTTCGAGTTGAGGGTAGTTTTGAGGGTCTGTTGGGGGAGTTTGAGAACGCCATTTTTGAGAGAGACAAAGAAAGAATAAGATTGTCAGCTTATAATTATATATTTCCCTTCATATCCAACAAAACCAAGAATGACAAGAACTTCTTGTCCAAGGAGGCTTCTCTCCGGGATAAAAGGGTGATAAGCAGGATACGCATGCACAACCGGAAGAAATTTACCTTTTACCTCGGCGATCGAGCTTTTCCGTTTGACGGAGAGGATATCTGTCAGGTCTGCTTCGATCCGGAAACCAGTAGCACCCTCTCACATTACCTTTTTGAGTGTAGGTCTTTTCATTCTGAGAGAGCTAGGTGTTTCGGGGCCATCCGGGACGAGGGAGACCTGGCTTCCCTATTTGGCGAGGATGCTTTAGTTTATATCGAAAGGTGTGTAAATTTGTGGACATGACGAAAACTCGAATATATAATTATGTAAATTAATGTAAATTATGTAATTAGCTAGATTAATCAGAGAATTTGGTTCTCATGTTTAAGTTGTAAGTTCATGTTGTAAGACTCCAAAATCGAATATTGTAACATACACTTGTAAAATACAATTAAATTAAAAAAAAAAAAAAAAAAAAAAAAAAAAAAAAAAAAAAAAAAAAAAAAAACTCACCTCACATTTGAGGAAAAGGAATGTGAAAAATTGTACGTATCCACTGTTAAGAGGAATGAATATGGTCGTTTTGTTGTTGCACTTCCTTTTCGAGTTGAAAATCCTAATTTGGGTGACTCTTTCCATGTTGCGGAAAGAAGATTTTTGAATTTAGAAACAAAATTAAATCGAAATGAGGATATGAAGGTCTCATATCACAAGGTCCTGAAAGACTACATTGACCAAGGGCATTTAAGTCTCATGGATAGGTCCAACCGTCAAAAAGGATATTTTATTCCACACCATTGTGTGTTTAAGGAGAGCACTAGCACTCCAATGAGAGTAGTTTTTGACGCTAGTGCGAAAGGAAGTGCTGGTCTATCGCTTAACGATGTCCTGTATACAGGTCCGAAGCTTCAAGCTGATATCTTTTCACTTCTGGTTAATTTCCGCATTTTTAAAATAGCTTTAAGTGCAGACATAAAACAAATGTATCGGCAAATTGAGGTCTGCGGCAAGATAGAATGTACCAAAAGATGCTTTGGAGATTTTCCAAGGATCAACCGATACAAACGTATTGTCATAACACAGTTGTGTTTGGTTTGTCTTCTTCCCCCTACTTAGCCTTAAGAACGGTTGTCCAGCTGGTTACTGCAGAAGGGAAAGATTTTCCGGTTGCTTCGAAATACATACCGAGGGATATGTGTATGGACGATTTGGTAACATCCGTCGAAAATTTTGAAGAGGCCTCGGAACTACATCAGCAGGCAAAGGCCTTATTCCGAAAAGGAGGATTCCAATTGGTTAAATGGAGTTCTAATTTCCCTGATCAGATCACGAATTTTTCTGATCGTCTCGAACTAAATGTAGAGAAAAATTTTATTAAAGAGGATCACACCCTACCTATTTTAGGGCTCGTTTGGGATCCATCGGATGACAATTTCCATTTCAAAATTGATTTAAAACCCTCCAAAGGGACAAAAGGGGAAATTTTATCAGTTGTTGCTAGAATCTATGACCCTTTAGGATTCTTGGCTCCCGTCCTGTTATTAGCAAAAGGACTTATTAAAGAGCTGTGGAAGGAAAAGAAGGATTGGGACGACCTTCCTTCAGCTGCCATTTCCGAAATTTGGGAAAGGTTTCAATCGGAGCTAGTAAGAATCCCTGCGCTAAAATTCCCCAGACATTTAGGGGTTCAAAAGGATGCGATTGTTTCGTTTTTTGGATTTTGTGACGCGTCGGAGAAAGGTTATGGAGCAGTCATTTATGTACTGGTGGAAACGCCGGAAAAATTAGTCGTGAAGTTATTGTGCGCTAAATCAAAAGTGTCACCCTCTAAAACGCTCGCTCTGAGTGGCCTATTAAGTCAAATTTCCAGATTGTGACCCTCCAGAACGAAAAAAGACAGGGGTAATGATTGCTGCCACGGAGGATAAGTCAAATCAAATTGATAAATTAATCGAAAACTGTTCCGATTATGGTCGTTTATTAAGAGTCATGGTAGTCGTTCTTCGTTTTCTGAAATTAATTCCGAAAGACCATAAACCTCGACAGGACCTCAATCAAGCGGAGCATTATTTATGTAAAGTGGTCCAAAATTTTAATTTTGCGGAAGATGTGTCTAATCTTCAAAACAATCGTTTAGTTTCGAAACGAATTCGTTTTTTAAACCCTTTTTTTAAGGATGGAATTATCCGAGTTGGCGGAAGATTAAGTAAGGCCAACCTAGGTTTTGATCATGCCCATCCAATTTTACTCCCCAAAAATCATCCACTCGTCAATTTAGACCAGTTTTTTTAGACCAGTAGTTAAAGTTTACCCTTTACCGAATCAGTAACTTCCGTCCATCACGCCTTTCGTCGCGTGTCCCTCATGTTTTGTTTTTCTTTTTCACGCCTTAGTGGTGTCCAAAAATTTTTTCCCTTACCCAAACTTGATGGATAGTTTGTGTCTTGGTAAGGTTTTTTTTTTTTTTTTTTTTTTTTTTTTTTTTTTTTTTTTTTTTTTTATTTCGCTTGTCACTAGTTGGCTTTATTTTTAATTAATTTTATTCTATTTATTTTATTTTTTGTTTTTCTCTTTTTCCCCTGCGAAAGGAAATCTCGCAGTTGATTTAGGAGTTTTTTTTTTTTTTGGCGTCAGGTTTCTTTGATTTTGTTTCTTTTTGTTTTCTACCCTCAGAAGGGGACCCTTCAGGCTGGGGGGTATGAAGACGCCGAAAAAAATTCGGGGATATTTTAAGTTTATTTTTCCCGAAAAATTTATGTTTAGGAGGGGGTGTCAGAAACCAATCAAATTTCTTTTAGGATTAAGATAGTGAGTAACGAAACTTTTCTCCTACTTTCTCACGCTCTCTTCCTTTGAAGACACGGTTCGAACAAGTTCAAAAAGTTTTGTCCGTATTGAATCTCATTTTTCCATTTGTTTAAAATTATTAATTTTATTATAATTTCGGCTCATTGGCCCTCGACTGCATTCAGTCAACAATAAACGTGTGTGAATTCCGATCGCTAGCATCGCTCCAAGGATTCATCCATTTTCCGGTCCGCGTTTTCAGGCCAAGACATTGGATTTCCTTTTGATTATCCCAGATCCATTTCCTTATTTTCCCGTTCTTATCCCTCCAATTATCACGGCGGAGCCAGAAGAAAACTGCAAACCGGGTAAGTACGAACATTAAAAAATTGGTGAAGGCGACCGGAATATCACACTACAAATTCGGTTTTATCATAAAATTTCATACAGTCCACATATTTTATAAGCTCAATTTTTAATCTGAGTTACCAGAATTTTTGGTATAAAAAAATTGCCACTTTTTAATTATTATTTTTTTAGTAGGGAAACATTTCGTACTTCTGCCCATTTAGAGAGGCACATCCGTAGGCGAAAGAGCCCATTATTTCTACCTTGACATTTAGAAAAATTTTCAAAAAAAAGAACTTAAAAATTTTTTACGATTTTACGTAATGTTTATTGCGTCTGTTCCGCAAGATAGTTGATTTTCCGATCAAATAATAAACCAATAAAAGAGGAAGAAATGGCGTAGTGAGGTACCCGTTATCACAGTCATTTCTTTCTCTATTATTGGTTTATTATTTGATTAAAAAAATTTTCAAAAAAAAACTCCCTCCCTCCCTTATACTTCCCCCTTTATACTTTCGTTCCCTTACACTTCCCCCTTCGTTACACTTCCCCTGACTTATACTTCCCCCTCTGTTATACTTCCTCCGTTGTACGTCCCCTCCGTTATACTTCCCCCTCCTATATTGTTACTTCTCTTTAAGGAAGTTTTCGTTGGAAGCTCTTCAAACAAGTACTTTTTTTTAAGGGAGCAGAGCTAGTCAGGAACGTTTCTAAGCTTCCAGAAATGGGTCCAATATCGCCTTTTGTATGCCACAAATCTCCAGACGGAAAGGCGATCGTATCTATCAAAAGAATGAAAGATGACGGCGTCATGTGTTACTTAGCAGTCGATCCTGAAAGATTATGAAATAAAAGAAAACGTCATTATTTTGTTTTTTTTTCTCTTCCCCCCATTTTTTTTTTTTTGAGGTAGAAAAAGGCCGCGTAGTTTAACTAGAGATGAGAGATTCTAGTCACGGAATCACTTAGGAAAAGGGGGTCGTGTCACTATACTTTCCGTCCAAGCAATTTCTTATCACTCTCTTGTCCCGGAGTATTCTCTCCCTTGCCCCAACTTGTTGGCTTTCGACCTGACATAGAAAACACCCCGGGACAACTTTTTATACTCCTCGTACTCGCTAACACCCCTTGGGAAAGAGGACAAACACGAATACAAAAGTTTACCATCAGAAATCAAATACGAAACGTTCCCACATGAAACTCTCTTATTATAAAGGATCTATAAGCCCAAAGGTAACCATGGCAATGTAATTAATTAGTCAACAATTCAAATGTTTGCCAGACGAAATGTAAATTATTTACATCCTCGAAAACTAGGATGTTATTTTAAAGCAATATTACAAGATATTCACAATAATGGGGGCTGAACGACACAGAAAGACGACACTACTAACATCGGGTTCTTTTTTCCTCTTGCCAAAAGATCATTTTTAACCTAAGAACTTCTGAACCCAATATTACAAGTAAAATGTTCAACTCACTTTTAATTTTAAATTAAAAATTTTGTTTAATATCTCGAAGAGGACTCCCTCAAATGAACGAATCCCCTTGACCGATTTAAGGAATAAATCAAAACTTGAAAAAGAGGCAGAAGTTAGAGGGATTCCGAAGTTCAAAGGGACCTGCTAGTTCCCAGGGATTCTCCTGACCTGGAGGAGGGGATAAGGAGTAAAAATCAATTGGAGATATCAGCCCCGAGGCGGCCTACTCCAAGAGAACACCTAAGAAAACCTTTCACTTCCTCGGAAAAGCTGCCAATGTAAACAACTTCACGATTCCTCGAAATGTTTGCTTAACATGAGAAGTCACCCGCTGTTTGTCTTTCTCGACCTTAAGATATCAGGAAAAAAGAGCCTTTTTAACCTCCATAAAAATTAAAACTTCTTTCAGCAAACTATCACCTGAAAACGAGCTCTATTTTTTATTAAGTCTAAAAAAAGAACATAAATCACTCGATAGCGTAATTTTGTGGAAGAATACTTGGCAGGCGGAAGGGGATAATTTATCGTCCCACGGGAAAACACAAAATTATAGGGCGAAAAAAAACATTGAATATTACAAAATGCTTCATTGTTGACATAAATCAAATAAAAGAAAAAGCCACTAACCAAGCGAAAAATGGATGTGAAACACCCAACGAATATAAACGTTTTAAGAAAGTTATCTTGTGAGTTTTTCTCTTTCCATTGTTTATTCTGGAGCATGATATATTTCCCGGAGGAGTTTTTCGAGGACTATGGAAACACACTGGGAGGAAAAAAAATCTCTTTTGAGGCGGCAGAACCCAATCAGCATCTAAATTTTTTTTTCTTGTTTTTTTCAAAAGAATGCAAATCCATTTTTTTTCCGTTCGATTGTTGGCGTTGTGATGTATGCGAGAGTGTTTCTGTCACAACCTTATTCAAGCATATTTCTCCATTATAAAGCCCAGAATATTATAATGTTAAAGTCTCTTTTGTTCTTGAAAGGGAGAAAATTGTTTAACTTCTCAAAAAGGGTCCGGGGGGTTTGAGGGTCGACACTTAATAACTGCTCCAATTTTTGAGCAGTAGACTAGGAGAAACAATCGGAACTAACGAAGCTCAAAACCGTAGTTTATCAAGTATTTGGATTTGCTCCCAATTTACAAAAAATCGAATGTGGTTAGGAAAAAACTTTCTTCGCTTCTAGCTTTAGTAAGCACTCATAATTTAATTACAAACTCGTTTTATCGAATTTCTTAAATTGTAATAAAAAAAATGATGATTTTTTTATGATTTTTGGAGGTATTCTTAAGCCAAATCAAAATAGAAAAAATGTTTAAAATACCAACGTTTTCGAAATTGGAGTATTCAAAGAAAAAACGCCGCTGTATAAATGATATAACGGACCCTTAAGTTACTTAGGGACATCTAGATTGCTTGATTAGTTTTTTCTATTATAGATTGGTTAAGAACATTTGTCGGGAGGACATAAATATAAAAAGAAGGAATAAGGAGTGGAACGGGGGATGAAAAAGGGGAGTAGATAGCGATCCATCAACGTCAGTCGAGTAACACAAAAGTTTTTCCTTTTTCCCTCCAGTACCAATACACCCCTTTACTTATCCACCCCGAACATTTTCCTGCCCCCTGGCTTTTTGTTCCATTTCTTTTTATACCGTTTTAATTTCCGACCTGTAACATGCATCTCACGGAGCCCTTTTTATCAGCTACTTGAGACAGTGAAGACATGGGCTTTGAAATATATGCGGTGGGAGGTTTATGCGCTTTTTTTAAATGTGATAAAAAAAGGTACCTTAGAGCGGGTTTTTAGTCTTTTAGAAACACCCTTTTCACCAGATTTCTCGCTTTCTTTATTCATTTTTTCAGATTAAAGAGAACATCTGATTTGAAGGCTAAGTCGAGGATTAGATTTCTAGTGCTTTCAAAAAATGTTCGGATTTCAATTTAAAAATTGATTTTTTTTTTTTGAAAAAAATTAGCTACGTGGCCCTTTTTTGAGTTTTCATGCAGAAATATGGAAATTCTCCACCATATCCGCTTTAGCCTGAAGGTGTTTCAAAAGGATAAAAATCGAGAAAACCTCCTGAAAAGCAATTGTGGATTTTATGGAACAAAATCAAATTTACTTTTTTTTTTTTTCTCATTTTAATTTTTTTATTCCGTACAGTTTATGAAGCTTTTCTCTTCATAAAATTCAATCTTTTTATTAATTAAAAAAGGTTGGGAATAAACTCTCTTGTATTTTTGACAAAATTAAATTTGAATTTAAACAAAGCGACTTTTGTTAAATTAAAACAAGGCCCGGGCAGCTCTATACGGAAAACGGTCGTTATGCAAAAATATTCAAGGGAAAGAAAACCGTCATTTGCGGTTTCGGGTGGTGGCGTTGCCGGGTGGGGAGGATCGAAAGTGTACCCCTTTTCCGTACTCGTAAAACGTGTTCTTAAAAGGGATGAGAAGCCGGGAGGGGAGCAGTGGCGGATTCGGTAGGTTTTTGTCAGGAGGGGAGGTGGGTGAAATCTGCAATGCACCGAGGGAAAACGTTTTTGTCGTCTGACCTAATGAAAGTTACCCGCCTCACATTCGAACTTTCACCAAACTTCGTAATAATTTTCTTTTTTTTAGAGATAAAACAAATACAAAAACTCCTCACGTTCAATTTCTGCTTGAAAATAGCCTAAAAAATCAGTTTTGAAAGGCATAGTCTTAAGGGTTCGTACACCACCTAATACGGCTTCATTAATTCCAGTGGCGGCTCGTGGGCTTTTTGAAAGGTGAGGCCACCTCACAAAAAAAAAACCCTTAAGACTGCCGTGAAGTTCCCAAAATGCCAGGTAATTCAATAAAATGCATGTGAAAAACCCGTAGAAACAGGGTGTTTTTCGACAGAAAACGCTAAATGGTGTGAAGTTTAGTGAGCATACCTACTAGAAATTGCTATGCTAAATGCTAACCCCAAAAATTAGAAATTTAAGGCGCTATAAAGTCCTAATTTTTCCCATTTTTATCGAAGCATTAGCCAATAGACTGGCCAACCTGAAAAACACAAACTAAAAACTCAGGAAAGAAAAAAGTCGACTCACCAGTCACCGATAATTGATCCTTTGTTTCTTTTTGATTCACAAGTCACAACGGAAACAAAAAAAAGATCAATGTTTAGTAAATTTTTTAAAATAAAAGGATGCTTTTAGTTTTCAAATTACGGAGGAGTTCGAAAAGAAAAAACAAAGCAACAGTGCTTAACTGATGAAAAGGTTACGTTGGTATAGCCGTGAAGAAGGCTATGGCGCGCTCGCCGTTCAGAATAACAGTGTTACCCGAACGCTTTTTGGCGCCACCTAATTTTCTTAGAATTTTTAACTTTAATAAGTGACCCTGCTATATTTTTTTTTCTTGACATAAAAACAAACTAAAAACTCTAAAATTAAAAAAATTTACTAATTTACTTAACATATTCTTGGTAGCAAGTTTGTAGTTGGTAAGATTGCTCAAGCTCCTTTACCATTCCCCTAGCGTGAGGCACAGTTGTATCGTGCCTCACTTGGAAGGTTTGGCTGGCGATTCCGGGCCGGCTCGCGTGGGTTCGATCGTTCTCATCCCGGCTAACCTTCGCTCGCGCGAGTACCATGTAACCCCCCGGACCCCTCCTTTTATTTCAAGAGAGGCCAAGGTCACCCGTGCCTCTCCTGGCTTTTTAATTCATATTTCGAAATCCGAACGATGCGGTACCAACTTTTTACGCTAGAGGCCGGGCTGAGAATATTTTTGAAGTTTCTTTTATTAATTTAATGAACTTTAAACATTATTACGTAATTATTATTATTTTTTAAATAAAAAAATCCTATAATATTTAGGGAAAAAATTAGGAACCATGTTTTAAAATAACTACCTATCAATAAAATTAAAATTTAGGGAATTTTTTTTTTCTTCTTGATTAGATTTAGAATTATATGTATTTACCTAACTACAAAAATTTAGAAAATCAAAAAAAAAACGTCAATTTTTTAAATATAATTTTTATGACTACAATAAAAAAAATCGATAAAACGAGTTTGTAATTAAACTTACGAGTAATCAATGAAGCTAAACGCTAAAAAAGTTTTTTCCAGCCACAGTAAATTTTTTGTAAATTGAGAGCAAATTCTAAAACATGACAAAATTACGGTTTTCAGCCTCGGGTTGTTTCTCCTAGAATGCAGCAAAACTAACAGCTTTGACGCAAAATTGGACCAAAATTTCAAAGGAAAAACGCCGCGTGGTATAAAGGACCCTTTTAAAAAGTTGGACTGTATAAATGTAAGCTCGATTGAGAACAAAGATCGCTTTTCCTATTCTTTTCTCTCGTTTAATTCGCGGTGTTTGTCTTCGGCCTCGTTCGATCCTCTTCAATTTGTAACTGCAAATAATTGAACCCTCGGCTGCCGTCTCTACGGCCGCGGCCGACGCAATCTTGTTAAACTCAATCAAGTCCTTTAACGGTCGATTGATTTCGAAATCGTCCAACTTCGTCCCTATCCAGACTTTGTCAACTCGTTATTTATTAAAGAACCTCAAGATAAGCCCGTCATTTATTCCAACTTTCGAGTAAACAACGAAGACATTGTACAATTTAATAAAAAGTAGGCTTTTTAATAAAGAGAAGGTCGTTTTTCTTTATATAAGCCGGTTAAAATTAAACTCGGAGAATTTCTCGTATAATGAAAACTTGTAAGGCTCATACTTAAGGAGGACTTGTTTCCTCAAGAAGATACAACTCGATGGATTAAAACCTCTTTGTTCCGAGATTGGCGAAACCTGAATACATTTTCTAATTCCGTGCAGTTGAATCCGAGATTAATTCGACAGCGTCAGCGAGTGGTCAGGGTCGATGCGATACGCAATTAATTAATTACAGAAGACGCTCCTTTGATCCTCCGGTAATACGACGAGACATGCGACTTCTGAAATTGGATTTCCTCGACCAAATCCTAATTAAACCTCCCTTCCTCTAAAACGAGAATTTCAAGAAGGGCTCAGAATTTAATCAAAAACAAAATATTCATAGAAAAAAAGGAGCCCTTTGATGTACACAATCACAAAAGCTTAATTCATATCTATTTCACACAGCTGATTTACTTTATCGAACTAACGGTATTTTCTCAACTTTGGGTGATATATTTCGTCGAAGGTGCCAGACAATGAAATTGAATTGTCGAGATATTCACCTTGACGTAGTGCTTCCAAGTTGCCAATCCCCCACACCAACCACTGGATTCCCTTCCTATAAATCAACCTCCTCCTTTAACTCGAAACCATAATTACCATCCCTGCGATATAATTACACCACCCCTATAATCACCTGATTAATTTATTCCTTAGTTTAAACTTATCAACAACATGACATAACCTAAGAATCATTGGCGCTCATGAATTCTGTATAACTTGTTCTGGAACCTCAAGCCTCTGGACTACATTTACGAGCCATGCCCAAAAAAAAAAACCTCCCTTTTTCGGCATTTTCGCCTGTTTTTGTTTGAACTTCCCAAATTGTTTCAAGAACCAATTTTAAATCCCTTTTTTATCACGATATGAATCAAAAGTTATATTCTATAAGAAGGAAACGTGAGGAGAAATTACGGTGCGTAACTTTCGGATAAACTCCGCAAAGGTCGTGAGTACGAAATACGTGATAGGAAATTTTTAGACCCTTCTAGCTCTGAGAGACCTACTTAAAGAATCAACCCTCATTTACTGAAAGTCATTAATTAATGACTGCCGACTTTCTGCAAAAAATAAAGAAAAAAAGTTTAAAACTCGCTACTAGACTCAAGTGAGGAAAAGTCGTTTTCACAAGGTAATTTTTTTTAAAACAAATTAACAACTTTAAAAAAAATTGCCCTCCGTAGTACAATTTATAGCGTTTTCAAGTGGGGCTGCTTGAACTTGCGCCAACGATAATGGCTTAGAATATTTTCAAACGAGGAAATTATGCAAATTAACGTTTTTCTAACTACCCTACCTAATTCTAAGGTTAACTTGCCTACAGCTATAAAACGTTAAATAAAATATTTCTCTTGCTCGAAAAACTAAGAAAAGCGCCTGAAAATACTGAAGGAGCCTTTTTGGGTTATGTCCGTTGGACGCAGCTGTGAAGAATTCGCTGATTTTCAATGCACTTTAGGTTTTTGCTTTGTTTTATTTTTAGGCCAAGTCCGCAGAATGGTGGAAGCCCATGACAACAGGTGGCCTCAATTGAACTCCAACTCGAGGGATAAAGCTGAGGAGGCAACTTGTTGAAACCGAGTCCCCACTTTCGATTTGTCCGATATTAGATGATTTAAAAAAAAATTGTCGCCTAATTTTCTTCTCAAATTTCGAATTCTGCTTGAGGCCCCTATGAAAGCGGAGGGTGTTTTGATCATCGGATCACCGGGCGGGGCCTTTCTCATGAATTTATATGTCATCGCTCCTACCTCTTGGGAGAGGTCTACTACTCGAATACACCCCCTTCACTTTCACCCGACTATAAATAATAAAGTGTGATGTAAAGCGGATTTGATAACTTGGTGGAAGCTACTAAGAGCTTAACAGCCTCCATTTTCCCTCCCCGTTATAGCATTAAAAGGGATTTTTACCTAAAAAAAATTTTTTTACGGAAGCCCTAATTTTGAAAGAATTTTTAGACGCTTAGAACGTTTAAGTTTCAGACTCTTAAGTCGCCTGCCTGGGAGCTCTAAGCCTCTTGTCTCGCTTTTAGACATCCAAGAAGACACTGGATTAGCTTTCCCATGTATACGCGGTTTTACTATTAATCTAATTTACTCTCAAGTTCAAATAACAAATTTTTGTCTTAGAAAAAATTCCATTAAAACTAATTTTCAAACTTGTTTTATTTTTTGCCTGACAAAATTTACAGATTTCAGCGTTAAAGCGATCAAGGTTTATCATAAAAATCGGTCCAGCCGTTCTCGAGATATAAGAGGTTAAAGTAAGACCACTGAATTATAATCTAGTATCTGAATCTAGATTATAATTCAGTGGTAAGACTTCACTAAATCTACAATAGACGCTTTAGAGCTAAAATACTAAAAAACTGTGTGTTTTAGAAGATCAGAAGACTTAATTTTATGAGTGCTCCTTTTAATAAACTTTCCAAAAATAGGTTTATCACAAAAATCGGTCCAGCCGTTCTCGAGATATGAGAGTTTAAAGTAAGACTTCAATAAATCTACGGTTTTCGTTTCTTAAGACGCAAATAACTAAAAAAAGGACTTTATTTCCTATATTTTTGTGTTATAAATTAGAGGTAACTCACTCCAAATTCATTATTGGCTGACCGTATACCTGTTGGATTATTTAGTTTGTAGAGTAAACTAATTTCAAAAATAAGACGTATTTTGTGCTAGGAGATCTCAGGGGAAATAATTAGCTCCGCTTTCAATATTGGCTCTCATCCTGGTCTAAGTAAACACAAAGGGTTTATGAAGCGAGAGGAACCTTCGGTTTTAGTTCAACATACACACCAAGTTTATTTAATAGCATTTTATTTTCTGTCTGAAAGATAGGTTTTTGAAGAAAAAAAGATAATGACTGCGGCAGTAAAAACTAAAAGGTAAATTTATTTGTTTAACGGTTAATTTTTTGATTGATCGGATCTTATAATTTAACAGTAAACCGAGTAGGAAGAGGAAAAAGAGTGTAAAAAAGTTCGGCCCCCCACTGGGATTCGAACCTACGACCTCAGGGTTTCTAGGACGTTGCTCTAAGAGACTGAACAATGAAAGCAGTTCAATCATATGGGTTCTTACCTCATTTTCTCCATCCTCATTAATACCGTAATGCAAACCAGGAGAGCTCTTTAGCACACGGTAGTGTAACGAGCATCCCTTAGTGTGGTTAAACTATAAATCCAACTGAGGGAATAATTAGGTAGTGCGGTAATTTAGTTAGAGAAGGGATGGCATTGGAATTGAATCTGGTAGTTATGCTCTGGCTAGGGCAGTGCCAAAGAGCTCCCCAGGATTGCATTACGGTAAAAATGAGAGAAGAAAAAAAGCAGGATTGAGCAAGTGAGATAAGAGCCTAGATCGATTGCCTTTGTTCAACGGCTTCCATAGCTTAATCGGTAGAGTAATGAGCTAGACTCACAGGGGTCGTAGGTCCGAATCCCACTGAGGTGGCCTAGCTTTTTCCCTCTTTCTATTTAGATCCTTTAGATTGGTATTGTTATCTGGCTACTACTCAGCTTATGATACTGACGAACCCAATAGGAACACGCGGCATATGGAAAGCATAAATTGTGGGATGAGTGCCACAGAAAAAACAGCACGGAAGAGTTAGGGTAAAAACATATAGCATGTGTTGAATCCAATCCGTTTTTGCTGGGGAATATAAAATTGGTTTTCGGGTTTTCGAAGTTGGAGGGTTGGAAACCTCATACAACTTTCATGCTCCTGCATCGGTGGGGCTATGCGTCAACGTCTGGTCTCTTGCCAACCACCTCTCCCTAGGCACTCCTCTTGTTTCACTATGTTAAATATCAAAAGAGCCCGAAAAACCGTTTTTTTAAATCAATTTGATTTTAAATGTTTACTAATTTTGAATAATTCTTGACATAACACTGTTTGTAATTGCACCTTTCTCAAATTCGCTTGTGTAAGTTGCAAATCCAAAGCTCCTTCGTTGATCAGTGATTTTCCTTTGATCCTCCTAATGAAGCTCAATCCGTATTCATCAACGCACGAACCATAAACCGAACCTTTTGTAAATTTTACCTTTGTTTATCAACTTCCATCAAACCTAAGATAAATCTCGACTAAATATTGCGTGAGGTCCTAATCCTTCTCCGGAAGATTTACGGCGAAAGGGTGAAATTTAGCGTGGAAAATATGTATAAAATTTCTGAATCTAACGTCGGCCTATTTTTTCCTCCCGTCCCCTTTTTTCTTCACGACGAAATAACCTTTTGTTATTAAAAAACAACGTCGCGATAACAATAGAAAAATATTATGCTCCTCAGGATCAGTACGGAAATCTAAAAATGAGGTTCTCCCAGGCAATTTAACTTCAATAGATAAAGGAAATCACGTTTTCGGCTTTATAGAGCAAATAGTAAATCACGCTTGAGATAATATTGATAACGAAGACCCATATCTGTTATATACTGCGGTCGTGAATTTGCAAACTCCCATTCAAGATTCATAATGCCTTGGATGTTTGAAACGATATCGGATTTCAAAGATTGCTAGATTTATACACTTGTTGATGTTTTGTTATTGAGATAATGGCTAAACCGTCAAACGTTTTTAAAAAACATAGCCTATATCGATCAGCGAAAAATACTGTAGTACCCTCGATAGACGGTTTTTGAAAACCCTAAAAATTGTCCTAATTTGCGGGATTTTTTCAAAATATTGTTGTACTCACAAAAGACGTTTTTAAAAACTCTTAAAATGATGGAAGAAGGATTTCTTTAAAAATTAGGAATTTACCATTTTTTCAATACAACATTAAAGAGCAATGTCGGGGATTGGAATATTTTTTTGGTTTAAGGGAGAAGAGGGTAATACTGTAAGTGTCTTCTTAAGGTGCATCCTCTCGCTGTGCGTAGACTTGCTCTTTTCGCTGTGTGTAGAAGTGAAGAAGGTGAAGGCGAATGTGAAGTGTAGAAGGGTACAGCCGCCCTTATGTGAGGGGGGCGAGGGCACTCTTCGGATAGAGACCGGTGACTGAGGGTAGTCAGGTCTGTGCTCTCGGTGAAGGTGCGTGAGAGGCGAAAGAGGGCTGGAATTTGAGAAGTGCCAGCAAAGAGGAAGTTCCTGTTCTCTTTCTCTAAAACTAAGTAATTTGTGTCTAATGGAAATTTTTGGTGGGTAAACAACCACTCGTAAGTTTACACTTAATTAAATTTTTGTTTGTGTTTATTTTAAATGTGGTTCTTGTTCTGAATAAAAGACTGTGAGTAAAGTGAAGAAGTGTTTATTCCTCGGCCCAACGTCGGAAAACGGCGAGATTTCATAGTTTTCCGGTTTGCATCTACATCCCTTCTTGTAATTCCTTGTCGGGGAACCGACAAAGATATAGAAACAATGCTTGAAAAATAGATTTAAATGGATTTTTTAATTTTTAAAATCGGTTAGAAATAAGGACTTTTAAGAGGGTGGGTGGGGGAAGCGTGACATCACCGGAGTACCAGATTCATCTTGTGCAACCATCTAGCCCGCTTAACGTTTCCTCGGTTCCCCAACTCTTAAAGGTGGTAATTTTGATTCGATATTCGGCATATAGTTTGGGCAACAACAACTAAGAAGAATTGAATGATATTTCCGATGAAATAAATTACAATAATTGATCTGTCCGAATGATAAAAACGACCGTTTTTCCGTCTAAAAAGATCATTTCAAATATTTCATCTTCCACTCCCGAGTTCTCTTAAGTTATATCTGTAGGCCTATAAGCTTTTACGAGCGCCATTTCCCTAAGATTCTTTGCGGACTCCGGTCCCTTTCCGTCGTAATAGTTCATGGCTGCGCGTTTAATCGCTCTGAAAAATCTGCTGGAGATTGCGGGCTCTATTTTATTGCCGGGGCCACGTTTCGATGAGATAATCGTGTTTGGGAGGGTAAAAAAAAATGCGTCTAAAAGCAAAACTCTGTTTGGCTCCACAGTTTTTGATGGGGTACCCACGATTGAATAATAATGTTACCCGCTGAATCTAATTTATAAAAGCGGAAATACTTTGTTCTCCAAACTCTTTTATAATACGTCCATACAAAATTTTTTTTAAAAAAGGGGGACAATCCTTAGATACAATATCTTAATCATTTCAAAGTCTAGGAAAAAAAAGTCTTACTATACATAAAAAGGCGAATTCCCGCTGTGAGTGGCTAAAATAGAAAAATTTTATGCTCAAGAGTTTCACTTAGAAAAAACGGGTTGAGGATAGAAGTGACATATTTTCACGTAGATTAGGGATAATGGTGGAAAGCAGGTAAGTGGAGTAAGAAGGAAAGAAAAAAAGGTAAAAGCGACACTCAATCACGTTTAAACTCGAGGAAACAAGAGTTTTACAAAGAAGGGATACGAAGGGTTGGGACAATATATTCTGTTTAACGATTCGACATTCCACTCCCGACCCCATCATCGCTTCCCCGCGAAGCCCATCCGGGGTTTTCATCGGACAAAAATGACAAATTACAACGTAACTTTAAGGACTTTTCACGTTAGCGGGTTTATAAAAAAAAAAGAAAGAAAGGAGAAAAAAAAGTTTGATTTACGAGCAACTGTGGAGTTAAAGAATCAAGATGTTACGAAATCGGAAATCACTTTTATAATAAATCAGATGTCAAAAAAATACATCTTAATGCGAAAATAACGCTATCGCCTTTACATTCTTTGTAATAAATCAAAGAAACCCTCAGGGTATTTGAAGGAACTATCGTAGAAATCATCTTAAAGTAAAGTAAAGTAAGGCGGATAGTGACAAGAATTTATGAAGAGGCCCACCCAGGAAGTGTGACGTCATTAAAATACACAGGGTTTCCTCAGATGGCAGCCTTGGTGTGCCTTTAAACCTATTTTCACCAAATAATCGTTTTCTGATTGTCAAGGATCTCAAGAGACCGTTTTTTTTAAATCAAGGGTAGGTATCTCAATACTTTCGAAATTGAGTTAGGTATGTTATCTAAATTAGATTCGGTTTAGGAAAAACTAAGTACAACACCACCATGGATTTTGTATCACCGAGTTTTCAGATCGTTTCGATTTAATACGCCCGAAAGACAAAAAAAAAAGGCAATGAAAAAACCCATTTAGATCCGTTGACTATTTTGCCGTCCATATGAACCCCTTGAATACAGGAATAACAAAGAAATTCCGGATAAACGTAGAATCAATAAGCAATCAGAACAATAAAAATAAAGTTCAATTCTGTTTTCGTCCTTTTTGCGGCTTCTGAGAGGATCGCAGGTTGAACACGTGCCTCCGAGAACGAAAGATGAAAACTTCATTACCCACCCTACATCAGCAATTCACCTTGTTTCTTTCTATAACTCCATGATTACACAGAAACTCTACTATTAATGAAAGGTCTGAATTCTCCTCTTTACCTTCTCGATCAACCCAAATAATATTGAAAAAAAGTTACGTCCTATTCAAGTTCGAGACATGGGACATAATATATGTAAATTGAAAGCTGGAATCCCTTATTAAACCATAGCAAATATGATAACAAGTTATCATATCAATTAGGATGTTATAATGGGATTTCGATTCAAAAATCGAACAATGGTATATCGATTTTTAAGCTTAATAATTCATTTCTCACTTAAAATAGTTTCATTTGCATTCGTATAAAGTGTGTTAGTGTTGCGGCGGGATATAATGGGAAAGAAGGCGGAATTACTTACAGCTCAGGAAAATAAGTCGCAAACTTACCTAAAACAGAAAGGAAAAAAAAGATTAATTTTTCAAATATAATTAAGGCGAGTATTTTACTGAAAGGTGCTGGGAGGTTTAAATAAGTTTCCGTCCAATTATATGAAGAAACTCGAGCCTTAAGGATTCTCGGATCGTATTATCTGGTCGATTTAGTCATCCGTTTATCATGAAAAGTAAATTTAATCAAATATTTATGGTACGTAATAACGTGTGAAAGTTTCTATCCATCGTTTTCATCTTCAAGGTTCTCGTTTCATAAAAGACTCAGGCGTGGGCGAAGGGAATTTTATCACTCTAATAACGGCGAACCCTTCCGTAATGCACCCCCCTAAAGAACGCCTAAAGCAAATTGAATGGAGTTGGTAAACTAAGGGATGAAATACTTGAAATGGATATTTTTTAAATTGAAAATAAACCTTTTATCTACACATTTACGGATTTAGGCCGTATTGATTACAAGCAGTAACCATCTAACGATCGGAATATATATCTGTGACATTAATCGGGGCGAATTAGATCGGACGGAACTACTCGCACTCTCAATTATACTAATTACTCAATACGGATCATTTGCAACCGTTGGGAGCCTACCAAATAGAAATTAGGCTCCGTAAAAGTGATTTGCAAACAAAATTTATAGTGAGGTGGGCACTTTTTTAAGGACGCAACAATATCCGAATTCGAGAAAGTTAGGCTGAAAATAATCCCCTCCCCCCTCTCTTCAACATCTGCAGCCAAGGAACCCCTGGACATTTTCTGCAGTTTTTAGCCAAGGAAGCCTCATTTAGAGTTTAGACCGATGTTTTGGACGAGGTTTATCAGCTGAAATGCGAGATATTCTCTCACGCTTTCGGCAGAGATTTTATCCGAATTTATTGGTCTCTCGGTCTTTGAGCTGATTCAACCAATTGGTCTCAAAAAACCCATTTTTTGGGAGATTTTTAAAAAATTTGGAAAAGAATCCCTCTTTAAAAGTAGCTTCGGGCATTAATCAGTTTATCTGGCAGTAACCTCGATATTTTGGACAAAAGGCCTTCTTTTCCCCGTTTTTTGGGCTTTTTTGTCGCTCCCTTATTGATGGATTTTTGGAAGTTTTCCTCCCGATCGCGTGTCTTTTGAATAAACAGTTTAGCGTCCATAATAAGGAAAAAATGTAAAATAGCAGATTAGAGACATTTTATATTAAATTATAATTAAAAACAAAGAGCTTAAATACGTTAGGGAAGCGTTTTAATTAAATTAGCATTGTGAACCATTAGGGATAATAGGAGAGGCATCTCTATTTACAAAGCGCTTTCTCTCTTTGACCCTCCGAGTGAAATTGTGTTTGTGACAAAAGAGGAAGCGAGGGCGGGGAAACATTTCTAATTCTGCGGCTGGCAATATCCAACGGTCATTCCAGTAAACATCTCCACGTCCACTCCACCTTCAACGGGCCCGGATTCTGCCATTGATGTAGGCGCCCCTAAAATTCAACTCTACCCATTGTTTTCGAATAGTTCCAGGTAAAATACGCTCCGAAAGCATGGAAATCATATTCCTAGATAACAATTTTACAAAAACATGCAATAAAAAAATAAATAAAAATATAATTTTAAGAAAAATTAAGAGTAGGAAAAGGATTAATGCGACACTCTAAACAAAGGTAGACATAGAATAACGACTTCCCAGTCTCTCCCGAAAAGCTGAGGAACAACTTCAAGTTAAATACTAACCCATGAATATTTTACCAAGTTACCACTGTTTAAATTCAACCACAAATTCACACACCAAAAAAGGCCCGTGACAACGATAAAGTTTAATTTTTTTCAAAGCGAAAGAAAGCTTTTTTTGTGTTCTTTTTCTTTCCAAAGGGTTGCACATTAATACTGATGGTATAGAATGAAAAAGGGACAAAGGTGAATACAAAGAATACATGGGTCCCTCTTCTCCTCAAGGCGGCCTTAAGAAGTCGCCGAGAGGGAGAGGGAGGGGAAAAAAATGGAGGTCGGATTGAGTCTTTGTATAGGTGCCAAATTGCCTTTCGTCCTTTCCTGTCGACACTCGGAATCCAAGAAATTCATCGATCTGGAAAATTTCCTTTTCTTTTTTAATAATTTTTTTTTCATTCACGTCGAAGTCATATAAAATGTAATTAAAAATTACTGTTTCTAACAATAATGAATTTTTGGAATTGTCATTAAATTTGAAAGCACGAGAAATCAATGGCTTAGTGGCTGGGGGCGTTAGCGTGAGTCCTTTATTTCTAATTTAATTTTTATTAATGTGATAAAAATTGTTGGTCCAAAAAAAAAAAATAAAATAAATAAATAAAAAAAAAAATAAAAAAAAACCTACCTATAACAAAATCAGGGTCTCTTTGAAAATCGAGGCGCTTGAGATAATAAACCAACATGACCGCCAAGTCTTGCGGGTTTAGCATGACAAAAGAAAATTTGAGGAGATGAAGCGCCCGTGCTCCCGTTTTCAAGCTCCCCTTGGCGGCAAGTAAACAAGTACACAGTAAGCAAGTAAACATTCACTTGGAACCGTTCGTATTTTTTGCTTCGGCTTGGCGGGGCGGAGAGCTACCACGTTCCTAGATGATTTAACAAAAGGTTAAAATCCTTAAGGATTCTTTAATTACCTGGCCTTGGAAAATAAGTGTCGAGATCTGCTGAATATTAACAAAACAAATTTTCAGGCCAGATCGGCCTTAATTATCAAAACGATTTTATCGTATTCAAGTTAAATTAAAACGGTTATGTCGTTTTTGTGAAAGGATTTGTTTAAACGAGAAAGGCATTATTGGTTGGCAACTTGGGTTTGATCGGAATATAAAATTATACTCGAGGGAGCGAGGAATAATTGGGCCCGCCAGCGGGGGCGACTCTCCCAGCGATGACCGGAGAATACAAATGTAGCCCGATTAACATACTTAACCTACATCAGGCTTACACCTCGAATCTCTAAACGACATTAAAATCACACGAATCCAAATTAGTCTAATCCCACTGTTAAATAAGACGCGACTAAAAGAAACTCAGAGGCGGCCTTTTCAAATGATCAGCCCTTTCCTTTTATTTTTACGGAGTCCGTGCTCAGCCTCCAAATCCTCGAAACAATTTAAGGAAGCTTTTATTATCATAAGTACAACTTTAAGAGAATTTCCCTGTTATAAGCGTTCTAAAACCTTTTTCTCCTCCCGCGTGGATTTAAATACTCTACGTGACAAAAAATCTCCATGTAAAATACCAAATGAAATCGTCGTTTAAAATTTCCAACTTAAAACTGTCCATGTTTTATTCAAAGTTTTAATTTTTATTTAGTTCTTTTGTGACTTTTTTTCTCCCGGGGCGCTTTTTTCCTCACATATTCTACAACCCGAAAACCGTTTTTTTCCCTTGTTTAAAATTAAAAAGGTTGCGACAAAAGAAAAAAAACGTTTTTAAAATTCTCGTTTCTAAAGGGATTGACAAAAAAACGATAAAGGCTTGAAGACTTATTAAACGTTAATAAAGAATGGAAGAAAAGAGGCGTAACTGGAGCGAAACGATGATAACTGAAACGCTAAAAAAAGAGCCCTTCCAAGTCTCGAAGTTTAAAAGAGAGAAAACGATGGGAAGAAACGAGTGGACGGAGACCTTTTTAAAAGTTATAAAGTTACTCGATTCTAGTAAAACATGAGGGCTCCATTAAGTTTCATTAAAAACCATTTCGACTTCATCAATTATTCATCTTGAAAATCAACGATGACAAAAAATAAAATAAAAAGCTTTCCTCAGCCATAACAACTAAATATAAATAAACTTCACCCTCTAAAATTCCGTGATTATAACGTAAAAATTCACACTTGTTAGCTCAATTTAAGAATTTTCAAGGGAAAATGGTTGACCGAAATTGGTAGGAAATCAATAAGCTCGATGAACTGTAAGAGTATTTAAAAAATCCACGGGTCAGTGTTTAAGGCCGCTAACATGACTTTTTTTTCGCTTGGGAGGTTTAGCCCTCCTTAATTGCGTAGGAGGTCTTAGGCCCTCAAAGCCCGGAATCGTTCCCGTAGGGAAGGGCACTCATAGAAAAAGACGTGGCCAGTACGGATACGGTTAAACTTAAGGTTTTTGCACAGTTGGATTTCGAGCTCCAAGTTTCCTTCTCAAAAATCGTGGCCAGCAGCCGACCGTCCTTCCTCCAGCAAAAAAAGAAATTTACCGAAAACATGAAGAAATAGATTTTTTCAAAATTAAATTATTTTTTTTTTAAGCTCGTTTAACAACAGGATTTTTTTTTCCTCTTGCAAGAGCTCATTTTGATAACAAGAAAGGTTCATTTTTTCCACTAGCGAGTAAAGCTAGATTTACAATTATTGCTATTAAAAGTTACAGAGGGAGAAAGAATGAAAAAAACGGATATTCCACGACCGGTTTCGGCGTAATACGCCTCAGCAGGGTCCATAATACCGTCTAATGAAAGTCAAGTAAAAAAGTGTAGGAGAACGAAAAATAAGGAAATAGTCCACCTGATGAGGCGTATTACGCCGAAACCGGTCGTGGAATATCCGTTTTTTCATTCTTTCTCCCTCTGTAACTTTTAATAGCAACAAATACACGTTCCCCATTTGCGAGATTACGCATGATCCAAAACCTTGTAGTAAAAAAATTTACAATTATTTTTACTTTTCTAGAAAAGGAAGCTTGGCCATAATAAGATAGGAAAAATAAATTATCACAGTGCTTAATTTAAATCACAACTTTCCCTTAAAGAGTAAAAGGGCTAAAGTATTAATTTAACTTGTTGCACTGTGGAAAAGGCCCAGGGGAAATCAATATCTAATCCGCATACACAAATCGCGAAAAGGGGGAGGACGGAATCGAATCACTCGACGCCTGATGAATACGATACGGATTTTTCTCTCCTCAGATAATAAACTTTTCCCGCTTTAATCAAAAGGAAAATAAAAGAAAAAAGTTTTAATTAAAAGAAAATGAAGAGGAAAAAAAAATAAAGAGAAAAGCATTGATATTCAAGGCTAGCGTTAATAGTGATGGAGGAGAGTTAAGTGAAAATGTAAGTCACGTCGCTTCTCAACACCTTGTTGGGCTCCCCGACGCAATCACCTTTGTTTTGCCAAGCCTTTGATCAGCCATAGTTTGTTTAAACTTCTCTGTTTAGAATATTCACAACCTATTTTAAAGCATTTCTTTCGCTATTAACCAGAACGCCAACAGTTTTGTCCGGTAAACAATTTTCTTTAAAGAATGATCAATGATCATAATATTGCCTATGAGCATTCCTCGGCATGAATGTGACCGAAGTTCGGTTCAAAAAGAGCCATAAGCCAACAGAACGAGAAAAGCCTTTTGAGAATTTAAAAAATTACGCGAAAAATAGGGTTGCTACACGTCCAGACGCTCCATTTTCCACAACGTTTGTTGAAAACGTTAAGGCGGATCGACCACAAAATTCAACCAAGTGTTAGACAGAGAGGGAAGATGCCTAAAATTACTTTCCTATATTTGAGCACTAAAAATCGTCGGAAAATTTTTACAAAAGCTCGTTCTCCTTATTTGGAATACCTATACGGTCTTGGGAGCAGTTTTTCCGAAAAAGTTTTCCTTTGGAAAATAAAAATTTTATTTTTCGACTAAAGCATTTTTTCCAGAAAAACCGTCAGCCATTTGTAGGCTTTGACGACTCTTTCCAAAACTATATATAGAAAATCCGATGAATAGTTTCGTCGTAATCCTTTTACAAAGATTCGGCGGAAAATGCCGAGAGGAGTAAAAGAAACGGAGGGAGCTATCCCCCTATTCGAGGTCAGAGACGGCTCAAAAATCCACTCAAGGCCACGCTCTTTCCAGTAGTTCTTTAGACTTACATATTTTCGTATTTGGTTCGGACTTATACACAATACATTTTAACTTCCTTAAAGAAGATATTGTGATACCCTCCACGTCGGGTTTTTAGGGAAGGGTCTTCCGGAC
>JACGAQ010002068.1:0-46728 GCA_014119065.1 Orius insidiosus
AGGGGGAGGGGGAAAAAATCATAACTCCAAGACGGATTCAGATCGGACAACAGCTGAGGTCTTCCTCAGTTTTCCCCCAAAAAACCGTCAATATTTCGATTTCAAGTTTTTTCCCCACAAAACCGTCAAAATTTCGATTTCTCTTAACATTTTGACTTTTTAAGACCAGATGGGGGGAGGGGGAGGGGACAAAAAAATCAAAACTCCAAGACGGATTCAGATCGGACAACAGCTGAGTTCTTCCACAGTTTTCCCACCAAAAAACCGTCAATATTTCGATTTCTTTTAACATTTTTGACTTTATAAGACCAGATGGGGGGGAGGGGAGGGAAAAAAATCATAACTCCTAGACCGAGGATTCAGATTGGACAACAACTGAGGTCTTCCTCAGTTTTTCCTCCAGAAAACCGTCAATATTTCGATTTCAAGTTTTTCCCCCCAGAAAATCGTCAATATTTCGATTTCTCTTAACATTTTGACTTTCTAAGACCAAATAGAGGGAGGGGGAGGGGGAAAAATCATAACTCCAAGACGGATTCAGATCGGAAAACAGCTGAGGTTACATCAGTCCCCCCCCCCCCCCAGAAATCCGTCAATATTTCGATTTCAGGTTTTTCCCCCAGAAAACCGTCATATTTCGATTTCTCTTAACATTTTCGACTTTCTAAGACCAGATTGGGGGAGGGGAAGGGGAAAAAAAATCATAACTCCAAGTCGGATTCAGATCGGACAACAGCTGAGGTCTTCCTCAGTTTTGAAGTCACTAACTTATTGTATTGAAATTTTTTGCCTGATCGATATTTTATTTTCAAAAAGTGTAAAGAATTTATTTTTTCGTCAACTAACTTTCTAGGTTGAAAAACGGTTTAAAGAGTTAAGCAACCATTGGGAGGTGCTTTTAGTCCTGAAGGAATAGAGAAAAAAAATGAGAGTGTGAAAGATAAAATTTTCTAATTAAAAGAAAACATACTCTAGCAGGATTAAAGCTAAAGCGTTTAACTACCATTCAAAATAAGCCGAAAGTCGTTATTTTAACCTAAAAAATTTTTAATTCATTATTTATAATCCAGGAAAATAAATTGAGTCTCCCTTATTTTTTATGACATTCTCTCGATAATGAACTCCTAAAAGGGTTTTTCAGTTATAAAATACATCCGGCACGCGGAAATGTTTTAAGACGACTGTTCTCTTTAAAAAGTCATAAAATTGTTGTTTTAAACTTTTTTTACTTGATGTTTTTTGATTTGTCGAGTTTGGAGAGCAGGATCGATACCATTAACGGAAATGGAGGCTTTGAGTGACTGGAGGATTTGCGATAGGACACTTACATAATTGAAACCCATATTGCATTTCGCCTTCATGTTTTTCTAATTAATTTAAATTAATTGGCGTTAAATAACTTTAGCTTAAAAAAGGAAAAAACTGTTTTGTTT
This sequence comes from Orius insidiosus, assembly GCA_014119065.1. Lineage (NCBI taxonomy): Eukaryota > Metazoa > Arthropoda > Insecta > Hemiptera > Anthocoridae > Orius > Orius insidiosus. The sequence goes on from JACGAQ010002068.1 coordinate 1,434, forward strand.
ATTAAGGATTTTAAAGAGAAAACTTGAAGAATTTTAAAAGTTTCCTTTCTCGGAAAGATTTATCGCCAGTTACAAACTTAGCAGCTTGTTAAATGCCTTCTCGCTTTCCTTTTGTTTTTGAGGGCAATTAAATTTGAAAAAGACAAAAGAAAATTATTTAACAAAATTTGCAAATACCTGTTATTGTCCATAATTGGTTGAGGCAGTTCTCTGTGTATTTCGATATGGGAAGCTTTGGGTTCGGAGGCGGTGGTTCGATGAGTTGGAATAAAAGACCGCCGGCTCCGAGATAGCCGAGTACGACCAGAACTACCCAAAGCCTCTCGAGCATCCCCAACCGGCTATTTCATCACCTGGAAAATAAAAAATTTTAGCTACGTCGAAATTAAGAAGGAAGGCAAATAAGTTAGATAAACTCCTTATTGAATGTTCAAGAGGAGAAAGCCACTCAGGTCGGTTAAACTCGAAGATAAACAAAAGTCTTGAAATCCTTCCCTTTTCTAACTTACGCGATATTCTTCAAGGCACTTCCGAGTCACAAATCCATTTTTAAATTAAAACCAACAGTCTGGGAACTTTCATACCACAGATTTATTTATTCAAAAATTTCTTTTTTTCATAGCATCAAAAACTGAGCCCAAACTTATTTTTGAGAGTTTCTCCTCAAAGGTTCTTTTTTGATTATGAGAGGGCATTAAATTTTAAGGTTCCTTAAAGAGCTCGTAAAGTTTGAAATAATCAAAGGATCTTCCACCTTCCAAGCGAGCAATTAGTATAATTGCCAACTTAAAAAGGTCTCACACAATTTTTTTATTTGCTGGAGAAGTTCTAAAAAGAAATGAATAGAACAAAAAGGTTGAAATTATTTAGGTTAAAAATATGAAGCTTCACTTTCAGGTCGAAAATTCTCATGCAGATGTTCCAGGAAAATTCAGAAAATATTAGAGTGGTAAAAACGGTGAAAATGAGTCAAAAACTAAGTAAATCCCAAGTTTTCCGTCAAGGAGTTATGATATTTCAGAGATTTTGTTTACAAAAACTACGCATTTTTCCGTAAAAAAGGCCTTAAAAAGAAAAAATGTAAAAGGAAGTTGAGATATTATGGCTAAGAGAAAACTTTTGATTCCAGTGACCTTGATCTCAACTTTGTCTGTGGTGCCGGCCGGCCGTCCGTTTCCGGAACACTTTACGGCCACAGTTTTCCACCGATTTTCACCAAATTTTCACCCAATTTTCTTTAGTCGGTGAGCAAGAAACAAGGGCATTTTTGAATTTCGAAAAAATGGAGGAGATATGTCTGTTTGAAATTTTAAAAAATTCGCTGCGGCCGAACCATTGGTCCGATTTTCACCAAATCACTAATAACTTCTTATATTTTTAGGAATTTTTTTTTCATTTTTTAACATTAATTATCTTTATCATTATAGTAGGGAGAAATTTCATACTTTCACGCCTTACGAGAGGGACCTCTCTTGGGCTAAAATCCAATTATTTCTACCTTCATACTTACAAAATTTTTCGAAAAAAAAAACGGTAAATTTTTTGAAAAAAAAAAAAAAAACTTGGGAAATTTTTTGAACAAAAAAAACTTACAAAATTTTTTAGAAAAAAAAAAACAGAACAAAAAAAACTTCCCCTCCGTTATGCTTCCCCTCCGTTATACTTCTCCTCCCTTATACTTCCCCCTCCTATATTTTTACTTCTCTTTAAGGAAGTTTTCGTTGGAAGCTCTCCAAACTAGTACTTACGGAAAAATAAATTTAAAGAAAAAAAATGCTAAACCCTCAAAGCCTTTCAGTCTTGCTGGTTTAGCATCTTCAAAGTTTCTGATTTCTTTCATTTTATTATAATATAAAAACACTCGAATACTTTTTCATTTATTTTACACCACGTATAAAAAGGAACAATTAAATTAAAAGCTTAAAATGTAGTTTATTGTACAGGGGAAGGGTGGTGAAGACAGCACTCAACGGGAATTAGGCCCCGGCGACGTTTAAACGGGTGAGGATTTACAGTCGACGCGGGGATACGAAAGGCGAGTGAACCAACAGCGGTTTCGACTCGTAATTTTACGTCTTATCTTCGCGCTAACGCGCTTTAATCTCTCGTCCCAATATCGGGCAAACAGAGAAGATTAAAGGGCGAACGAGAGAGGACAAAAATAAATAATCTAACGCTTTTCATACTTTTTTATATATTTCGCGTCGCTTTTATGATTTGGACAATTTCATTATCGCGTTTTTTCAGGCGAGGACTTTTTTTTTATCCCCGTGTTGATTTTTCATCACGGCACACTAAACCTGCGGATTTAATTTAATTAAAATTTAATTTAAAATACGATGAATAAATAAAAAAAGGATTACAAAATCCAGCCGTATATGAATGTGAAGAGTGATTAACCCACCTTTTCATCCTTTGACAGAAAGAAGAAAAAATCGGATTTTAAACTATTTTTTTAAGTTTTTTGTTTATTTTATGTTTGTTATTTTTAATAAATTTCAAACTGGTCAACCCTTTGTTGATAAAAACGATTTATTCTGGATTTTAAACAGAAAAATTAAATTGGTGAAAGGCAAATTAAATTCTCGGTCGTACTTGGTAGCCCTTTGAGATAGAAGGAGGGGGTGCTGATTAGATCGGGCTGAGAGCGGTGAAGCAATTAGGGCGAAATGACTGGGAGGCCTTAATGTCCCTGTATACGAGGAAATGTCTCTGTATATGTGGAAGCGCTTCTCAGCCTCTCATAACCCGACCAGCCTCTCCCAATAGTCACAAAACGGTTACAACCGACTCCTTTTACAACGTTTTCGCCCTCAACACTGTTTAGCCTCGAAACGGCCGCTTTAGTACGCGAATAAAATTCTCTAAAACGGTAACTAATGAGATACTCTTTATAAAGCAATTTTTACTTAATTTCAGGGGAAGAAAAAAAATTTACTCTTTTTCAACATAACTTTTTACCCTAAAAATCGAAAATAATTTTTCACCTTAAAAATAAAAAGCAAACTGATAAAAAATTAATTTTTGTACAGGGGATCGCTAATTTTTTCTTTCACGTTCTTAATATGACGTTATTTGTTTTTAAATTATTATTTATTAGCTTTTGGATTCTTTTGAAGTTTTCTCTGAATGAAAATTTGACATATTTTTAAAATGTAAGCAAAAATGTAATATATTTTAAAATTCAGAACTTTGGTAAAAAATTGTTTTCTGGGAGAGAAATTTTTTTTTCATCCTGTGTGGATAAGAAAACTTTTTTTTTTATTTCTAAAAGATCAGTGAAAAATTGAAGATCGATATGGCCGGCCGCCAATAGGGGCTGTAGCCGTTGGACTGACAAGAATTCGGTCACGGTTGCAAGAAAAAAAATTTTTTCTTTTAATTTGGAAAATTTCCCTGAAAACCGAAGAATTTTCAGGATGAGAGATATGAAGAATTTATCATATGAATGATAATTATTTAAATAATTTAAATTTTTAAGAAAAATCCATCCACTTTTTATTTAAACTTTTATTATCTCCAGCTCGGATATTATTTTTATTTTAACTTTTTACGCGCGATAAAAGAGCAAGAAATTTTTTTTAATAAAAAAAATTATATAAATTACCTTGTTGAATTTAATAATTAATAAAAATAAATTAATCAAAATTGTAATAATTAAAAAAAATGAAATGATCACTTAGGTCATGACAAACACGCGGTTTTTTGTTGACGAAGTCGGGGGTGAAGGTTCAGGAAGGGAGTCGCGGTTGAAACTGAACTCGGAGCCGCCCGCCACGACGAAGACCTACCCTCGCCCTCGACAACCCCCTCTCACGCCGCGCCAAGGACGACCTTCCGATCCGACACCCCTCGTCTTACCGCGAGTCCCGATATTTCTTTTTCTGTCGATAATTCAAGCCGGTAATGGACCGCGATGTTTCCGTTTCGGCTTCATGTCCTTTCTTGTACTACATGTTTTTTTAGGTCTTTTTCCTGATAAAAATGAAGAGCTTCCAACGAAAACTTCCTTAAAGAGAAGTAAAAATATGGAGGGGAAGTATAAGGGAGGGGTAAGTATAAGGGAGGGGAAGTACAACGGAGGGGGAAGTATAACGGAGGGGAAGTAAGTTTTGTTTTGTCGACAAATTTTCCAAGTTCTTTTTTTTTTTTTCTTTTCAAAAATTTTCCTAGTTTTTTTTTTTCTCGAAAAATTTTCCAACTTATTTTTGAAAAATTTTCCGAGATTTCTTTTTTTAAAGCGCTTTTTTTTCTGAAAAGGGAAGGTGTCAAGGTAGAAATAATGGGATTTTTGGCCGAGAGAGGTCCCTCTCGTAAGGCGTGGAAGTATGAAATTTCTTCCTACTAAAATGATAATTAATGTTAAAAAAATGATAATATTTTTACACCAAAAAATCGTAAAAAATTATATGGAGTAATCAATGAAAATTTGGTGAAAATCGGACCAATCAAAAATCGCCCTCGTTAGTTTCTTGTTTACCGACTAAAGAAAATTCGGTGAAAATCGGTTGAAAATTGTGGCCGTAAAGTGTGGTTAGGGATGGTTTTTCCAAGTTCTTTTTTTTTTTTTCTTTTCAAAAAATTTTTCTAGTTTTCTTTTTTCTCGAAAAATTTTCCAACTTATTTTTGAAAAATTTTCCGAGATTTCTTTTTTTAAAGCGCTTTTTTTTTCTGAAAAGGGAAGGTGTCAAGGTAGAAATAATGGGATTTTTGGCCGAGAGAGGTCCCTCTCGTAAGGCGTGGAAGTATGAAATTTCTTCCTACTAAAATGATAATTAATGTTAAAAAAATGATAATATTTTTACACCAAAAAATCGTAAAAATTATATGGAGTAATCAATGAAAATTTGGTGAAAATCGGACCAATCAAAAATCGCCCTCGTTAGTTTCTTGTTTACCGACTAAAGAAAATTCGGTGAAAATCGGTTGAAAATTGTGGCCGTAAAGTGTTCCGGAAAAAAATGCTACGGCCGTCCGGCCGGCACCACCGACAAGGTTGAGATCGGTAAAGATCATCGAATTGACCCTCCGGGGACTGGAAGACCCTTCCACAAAAACCAGACGTGGAGGGTATCACAATAACTTCTTTAAGAAAGTTAAAATTCATGAATTATTCAGGAGAAAAAAAAATTCCAAGAACTGGGATTCGAACCCAGGACCTCTTTTTTGCTAGTGGAAAGCGCAAACCACGATACGACAGCAGGATGGAAGCCTGCCCGCTACAACTTCTTCCATCACCTTCTTTGCTTTTAAGGGGCCTCCTTATTACGATTTATACCGGGTGTTCCAACCAGAGTGGATTTTCAACTTTACGGCAAAGCACCTGTAGTTGGGACATCCTGTATAGTCCGAAAAAATGTTTTTAGCGCGCTCAATTGGCAATCTAGAGGTCCGAGGTTCGAATGCCAGTTTTTGGTTTTTTTTTCTTCCTCTCTTTCGGGATTTCATAGACCTGTGGGTTTTTGGCTAAGATTATGGAAGCTAGATAGCATTAGTATGATCTGCGGGATGAAAATAAAATAAACATATGACCCAATTGATGGTTCAATTTGTTTGTGTGAAAAAAAAAAAATACTTGGTTCAATATCAAAAACATAAAATTTACCAAATTGAATTCGATCATTCATAAAAAAATGTACTTAACTTTTTCAACATGTTTCAAAATCGTGAGCGCTCCGAGGATCAAGGACGTGTGCTTTTGGGCGAAACGTGAAATTCATGTGAACAGGTTCAAACGAGAAGCTCTACTGTTCAAAAGCGCATTGAAAACACGAGCGGTGAGCGTTCTGCCGAAGACGACGAGCGCCCTAAGCGGCGCTGGAGGTCTCCGTTGCCAGATAGAAACGATCCTCAAAGAGGTTAAAATGAAAGAGATGTCGAACGGCCCGACGCAATTATTTTGGTATAACCTCGGCAGCCTCGTACCTATAGCATTTCCGACACTATCGTTCATTCTGACCGGATTTCACCCCAGCCTCTATGCTCTCCAGACCACCTACAGCCCGTTACTTCTGGCGTTACAGGGAGGTGTACGTCTCGGCCACGAACTCGAAAATAAGTCCCTCGACTGGGAAAACGTATTTTTGTCATTGGGACCGCTTATGATCGGACTCGTAAGTCTGGCGGTGCCTTCGCTTTTGAGCCCACTCGTTCTTTCCGCCGGCTTCTTATTTTCGGCGTTCGTCGACCTCGCATTAACGAACTTCCCGGCCTGGTACAAAGCCATGAGACTCGCCTTCGTCATCCCCGCCATTCTTTCCCTACTTTTGTCTTTCTTATGGAAATTATTCCACTAATAAACTCTATTTATAACTACTCCATTTCTTTATTAAAAATTTTGAAAAATAAACCACCTTTCAGTGAACACCTATTTTCAGTTTCAAGGTTAGTGAACAGGTTACAATTTAGGTTATACAATATAGGTTACAATATGAGGAAGAAAAGTGGACCAATAGCAGAGGGAGAAGCCAGATGCAAATAGGCTGCTTGGAGATAAGGGGTTGTTTATTTTTTAAACCTTGTAGGGCTTATAATGAGGAGTTGATTACCTACCACAGAAAGTGAAGAATACAGAATGAGAACAGTTTAAATCAGTGACGTCACAAAGTCTTTTTAAATAAAGGTCTCCCCCACCAGTTATTTAAGCCATATAGTGCTCATGTGTAAAGAATAAAAATTCTCATTTTTCTTTAAAATTTGTATTAATGGAGATTGAATTTCAAGTGAAACACAAAGAAACATACCATGTGTTAGGCACGATATTCCACTGCGTCGGATCAATCCATTTTGACATCGCAGTATTTTTTCATTTTTACTACACGATAACTTCAGCAAACAGTTACTATCAACGATTCGGATGGGCTTTTAAATACCTCAAAAACTGGTGCGGTATCATTCACGCAATTTATTTCATGTATTCGTCTTTTTTGGACTTCATGATGTTCGGCTCGTGGTATCATGATGTCCCGGAAAAATTTCTTAATGTACAGTCCTACATGAAATCATGCTTTGCATTTCCCGTCGCCATTTTTTCCGGTATCGCATTTTGGATTTTGTACGCTGTGGACGCTTCGGATGTTTATAATCTTGAAGCGACGCCGATGTGGGTCATACATATGTTGACGACAAACCCGATGATATTTATAACAGTCGAAATTTTTTTATGCAAATGTTTCTTTCCTCCAATAATACCTTGTTTGGTAACTATAATTTTTCTGGTCGCATTTTATTTCTCCTTTTTGGTCCTTGTCAAATTTTTACTCAAATTTGGGTCTACAGCTTTCTCAAAAAATCTCGTTTATCTACAAAATAATGGTGTTTCTCTGTGCGAATATTCTTCTTTTCATCATACACATGGTCGGAAGAATATTAAACAATTTACTTTGGGAAGATTACATTTTGATAAAACCGAAAATATCAAACGAATCTGACGATTTAGGCCTGAGAAAAGTCCTTAGTCAAGACGCACCAAAACGAGAATCCATCAAATCCACCAATCAAAACGGCTAAAACCCTCTCAGCCAATAAAAAAGGAAACAATAAAATTTAAAAAATGATAATTTGTTTATATGGCATATGTAAACAACACAATATATCTAAAATACATAAAAGAATTTATAAAATTCCAAATTGAAACGTTTTAAAAGCGCTACTTAAAAAATTTTGGGCAAGAAATTTCTTTGAAATTGAGCCCCAGGCTAGCCAACAGCAAATCAAGTCCATAATGAAGTAGGAAGCATTCCTTGAACACCGATTGGATTTGGTGTCAGGACCTCATCCCTTAAAAATTCCAGTGGAAATAAAACAAGATGCCCCTAGAAACAAACGAAATCTCAATCTTCATTTCTTTATACAGAGTTTGGTTTTATAACAAAAAATAGGGTTAAATAGTTGTTGGAGCCAAATCCAAACAGGAGTTATGATTTTTCTTTTGACTTTCTAAGACCAAATTTTATTTAAAGAAGTTATTGTGATACCGATCTCAACTTTGTCAGTGGTGCCGGCCGGCCGTCCGTAGCATTTTTTTCCACTGGCCACAGTTTTCACCCGATTTTCACCAAATTTTCACACAAATTTCTTTAGCCGGTGAAGAAGAAACTAACGAGGGTGATTTTTGAATTTCGAAAAAATGGCGGAGATATGGCAGTTTGAAATTTTAAAAAAATTCTCTGCGGCCGAACCGTAGGAACGTTGGTCCTATTTTCACCAAATTTTCACCAATTACATACTCCTTATATTTTTTAAGAATTTTTGGTGTAAAAAAATTGCCACTTTTTATTTATCATTTTTTTTAGTAGGGAGAAATTTCATACTTGTACCCATTACGAGAGGCACATCCCTAGGCCAAAGAGTCTGTTATTTCTACCTTGACACTTAAAAATATTAAAAAAAAAAAAAAAGAACTTAGAAAATTTTTCAGAAAAAAAACGCAAATTTAAAAAAAAAAAAAAATTTTGAAAAAAAACTTAAAAAATTTTTTGACAAAGAAAAATTTAAAAAATTTTTCGGAAAAAAAACTCGGAAAATTTTTCGAAAAAACAAAAAAACTCGGAAAATTAAAAAAAAATAAAACTCGGAAATTAAAAAAAAAAAAAAATAACCTGGAATAAAATTTAAAAAATTTTTGGAAAAAAAAACTTCCCCCTCCGTTATACTTCCCCCTCCTAAATTGTTACTTCTCTTTAATGAAGTTTTCGTTGGAAGCTCTTCAAACCAATACTTTAATGAGCAATGTTAGTGTTTTAGTTTCAAATTTTTTTCCTTAGTTATTCGCCATAAAATATGGTCTCAGAAAGTCAAAAATGCAAAAGGAATTCAAGATATTGATAATTTTCTAGCAGAGAAGAGGTTTTTGTGAAAAAATAATTTTAAAAAAATCATAACTCCTAAACAGACTTTATGATGCTATTTAACACCTTAAGAAATTTTTGTTTTTTCATTACCTGAATTCCTTTAAGATCTTCAACAGCTTCTTCAGGATTAGAGAGACTTTTTGGATAGTAAATTTCATTCGCTAGATCTTTGAAGCATTTTATTTCATCCGAAGGTATACAGTGAAATACCTACAGAAGAAACATCTTAAAAAACCTATAATTTAAAAGATATACCTTTTCATATATTTCGGTGTTTGACTGAGCAGTTTTTCGCCAAACATTGTGGTAAAAATCGCTTGAAATGGGGTCGCTAACGTCAAACTTGGGTTGAGAAGAACCCAAAATGCCGAGATGCTCTTTAAAAAGATAGCGACGGAGCGACCCGCATATTTTACCGCACAAAACAGTGTTGCCGTTCATCTTTCCTTCTTTGTACTCCTCATCTTCTATAACGACTGCAATTTCAGAATCTCTTTTACCGAGAAGCGACCTATCGTTTATATTCGCCGAACCGCATATCATTATGCGATCATCGGAAATCAGAAGTTTAGAATGTACATAAATTAACTCCGTAACCTAAAATTTAATGTATAAAAAGAGTTTTTTCTTTAAAATATCATACAGGAGTATTATTTAAAATAGCATGATTTCTTAGTCCAAAAAATGTGATATATTCACTAGGATCTTGAATTCCTGCATCTTTTAATCTAGTCAATAATGAACTTTTACCCCTAAAAAAATTTAAATTTTATGAGATATAAAATAAACAATTTTACCTGCAAATGGAAGCATAATTCCAATGTGTAATGGCATGAAGGGCTGTGCCACTTGAAGTCCCAACTTCACCTTCAAAACCAGGAAGAAGAGGTAAAACGACGAAAACTCGAAAGACTGAGTTTTCTCTAAAAAATTTAAAATTTCAAAATTTTGTTTTGTGGCTTTTTTTACTTGTAAGCGCGAAGGATCCTTTTGAAAAGTGCGTCGGCAACTTGGTTTTTAACTTGAGATAAGCCGAGTGAGATAAAAAATTGGTTTTCGATATAAACGTAGTATCTTGCTTTGGCGATGGCGTCAACCAATGCCTCATGAATACTTCCTTCCCATGTATCTTGATCTATAAAACCTCCTGACCAATGAGATAAACTTCTGACAACCTAAAAAATTTGATAATTTAACGATGGTTAGCGGAATTAACCAACCTGACAAGAAGCGCTATTCTGCCTTACACCTGGTAACTCAAAGTGGCAATATTCATTATAAGCTTTGGGCAACAAATAAGGATATTGAGCATTAATTTTAGATTTTTCTAGCTAAAAAAGATTAAATTATATTAAGCTTTTTAAAAATTTCTTAATACTTTGACGGCGTTCCATCTTTGAATGAAATGACGTGCCAAATCTCTGGCTGTGCTCCCTTTGACCATGACACCGACGTCGTGCCATGGCATTCTGGCGGTTTTCGTTCGATCGACTAAATCTTGAAATGGAAGGTCGAGATTCTCGAAATCTTTTAAAATAAAGTTTGTGTAGTCTTTTCCGACCCAGAGTTTTGCTCCGACGGTCGGCAATTCTTCGTTTATGTGTAAATCGTCTTCTGGAGTTATAACCCTAAAAAAGCTACAGTAAAAATCCAGAAATGGGAAAAAAGAAGAGAGTCCTCAGAGTTTTTTTTATTAGGGTTTCTCTTAGCTAAGAAATCAAGAAAAAGAAGAAAAATTGCTGTTTCTGGAACAAAAAAAAACAGAGAAAAACAGCCGGAAATCTGATAAAAAGGGCCTTCTTATTTGAGAATATGAGTACAATTTCTTGAAAATGGGTAAAAAAGGGTTTTTCTGGTCAAAAGATTGAGAAAAACAACTGAAATTCTGATGAAATGGGATTTTCTGGATCAAGAACTGGGAAAAAGTGTTAAAAAGGGGTTTAAAAATTACTTTTCTTCAGCTGTAAAAGCAGGTTTTTCAGTTTCTTAGCCTTTTTCATCTTTATTTTCGTCCTCCGAGCGAAAATGGTGGTTTAAGGAGCAAAAAACTGAGAAAAACGGCAAGAAATCTGATTAAAAAAAGTTCCTTTATTACTTAAGAAAATGAGGAAAACATTTAAAAATGGGTAAAAAATGTTTTTTTTGATCGAAAGATTGAGAAAAACGACTAAAATTCTGCAAAAATAAGAGTTTCTGGACCAAACGACTGGAAATAGGCTTAAAAAAAGGTGTTTCAAAATTACTTTTCTTGAGCTGTAAAAGCAGGTTTTTCAGTTTCTTTGAGTTTTTCAAAATCGTTTTCGTTCTCTGAGCTAAAATGATGGCTAATGGAGCAAAAAACTGAGAAAAACGGCCGGATATCTGATAAAAAGTGCCTTTCTTGCTTGAGAAAATGAGGAAATTTTTTAAAAAAGGGTTTCTTTGGTCAAAAGATTGAGAAAAACGAATAAAATTCTACTAAAATAGGAGTTTCTGTACCAAACGACTGACTGGGAATAAGCGTAAAAAAGGTGTTTAAAAATTACTTTTCTTAAGCTGTAAAAGAAGGTTTTCCAGTTTCCTTGACTTTTTCAACTTCGTTTTCGTTCTCCGAGCTAAAATGGTGGCTTATGGAGCAAAAAACTAAAAAAAAACGGCCCGAAATCTGATAAAAAAAGTGCCTTTTATATTTAAGAAAATGAGGAAAACATTTTAAAATTGGGAAAAAAGGCTTTTTTTCATCAAAAGATTGAGATAACGAATAAATTCTGCTAAAATAGGAGTTTCTGGACCAAACGACTGGGAATAGGCGTAAAAAAGGTGTTTAAAAATTACTTCTCTTAAGCTGTAAAAGCAAGTTTTTCAGTTTCTTTAAATTTTTCAACTTCCCTTTCGTTCTCCGAGCTAAAATGGTGGTTTATGGAGCAAAAAACTGAGAAAAACGGCCGGAAATGTAATAAAAAGTGCCTTTCTTACTTGAGAAAATGAGGGTTTTTTTTGGTCAAAAGATTGAGAAAAACGAATAAAATTCTCCAAAAATGTGAGTTTCTGGACCAAACGACTGGGAATAGGAGTAAAAAAGGTGTTTAAAAATTACTTTTCTCATGCTGTAAAAGCAGATTTTTCAGTTTCTTTGACTTTTTCAACTTCGTTTTTGTCCTCTGAGCAAAAATGGTGGTTTATGGACCAAAAACTGAGGAAAACGGCCCCAAATCTGATTTTTAAAAAAGTGCCTTTTTTACTTAAGAAAATGAGGAAAACTTTTTAAAAAAGGGTTTCTTTGGTCAAAAGATTGAGAAAAACCAATAAAATTCTTCTAAAATGTAAGTTTCTGGACTAAATGACTGGAAATAAGCGTAAAAAGGGTTTCAAAATTACTTTTCTTGAGCTGTAATAGAAGGTTTTTCAGTTTCTTGAACTTTTTCATCTTCGTTTTCATCCTCCGAGCTAAAACTCCACATATTCATCCATTCCAAACCTCGCGACCGAACCTAAAAAATTATAAACAAATATTAAAGTCATCAAAATTAAAATTTTCCTAATCTAATTCTTTAACTTAAGAATTAGTTAAATTCAAAAGAATTAGTAGAATTCTAATCTTACTCTAAACTTACTGTATCAAAAAGACTTTTACGCTCCATTTCTGGAGTGTTGCATTTAACATTTTCTTCTGTCGGCTGCATATAAACTAAATCATCAATATTTCCATTTGCATCTCCATTTTCCACGTTATTTCTAAAAATAAAATTAATTTGATATATTATAATTTTAGGCTTACTTTAAAGCGAGGACGGTGGTGGCGACAGTTTGAGCCAAAGAAGCTGTGACTGATTCTAAGTTCTTTTCTTCCTTGCCGAGATCGGTTAATCTTTAATTAAAATTAATTTTTTTGGGTTGAAATGAAGATAAAATACTACCGATGTTTATGATCATCCCAACGTCCGTAGCAGAGGTCGATTCCGCCCAAAAAAGCGATGCTTTGATCAACGACGACCATTTTTTCATGATGTGCCCAAAACAGGATGCCAGCCTTCGCATGATCGGGATGTCGCAGTACTTTTATATTTTGAGGAAAATCCCCAACTAATTTCTGCTTACTGTAATAACTGTTGATCCCAATCGCCATTTCGACTTCTTTATACAGAAGAACAAAAACTTTCACTCCTTGCGCCTAAGTATTTCGATCAAAACTTCCATAGATTATTCTCAACTTACGGCTTTTCTTTGTAAAATTTGATCAAGGCGCCAATACTCCTGAGAAGGACGTTTCATATAAATTTCAGGGCTCAGCCACCAGTCAGCAATATAAATTTCTTCTCTGGCTTGTTCTAAAGCAGCAGCAACGGTCGCCATATATGATTTTCCATCGACAAACCAAGAACATTTAACATAAGGTCGAACCGGCGTAAAAGAAAAATACCGATTTCTTTGAGTAAAGTCGCCCCCTTAAAAATTAAAATTGTAATTTCCACAACAAAAACGTCGTTTTTTACCTTAATTTCCTTCATAAGCATGAAATTAAAGAAAATTTAAATAAAAAAATTCAAATAAATAATTTTTTTTACCTTTTTGTCGTACCATATCTTTGATGTAAGCTTGCCATTCTCTGGCTGTACGTCGGGTAGGGCAGTTAATCATAATTTGTCTAAAAAATAATAAAGTAATGGTTTGAAGAGTTTCCAACAAAACTTCCTTAAAGAGAAGTAACAATATAGGAGGGGGAAGTATAACGGAGGGGACGTAAAATGGAAGGGGAAGTATAACAGAGGGGGAAGTATATGGGAGGGGAAGTATAACAGAGGGGGAAGTATAACAGAGGGAAAAGTATAAGGGAACGAAATTATAAGGAAGGGAGGGAAAGTAAAGGAGGAGGAAGTATAAGGGAGGGGAAGTATAAGGAAGGGGAAGTATATAGGAGGGGAAGTATATAGGAGGAAAAGTATAAGGGAGGGGAGTATTTCTTTTCCGAAAAATTTTGGAAGTTTTTTTTAATTTATTAAGTTTTTTTTTGAAAATTTTTTTAAGTGTCAAGGTAGAAATAATGGGCTCTTTGGCCTACGGATGTGCCTCCCGTAATGGGTAGAAGTAGGAAATTTCTCCCTACTAAAAAAATGATAATAAAAAAAAAGTGGCATTTTTTTTACGCCAAAAATTCTTAAAAAATATAAGGAGTAATTGGTGAAAATTTGGTGAAAATCGGACCAACGGTTTGGCCACAGTGAATTTTTTAAAATTTCAAACAGACATATCTCCGCCATTTTTTCGAAATTCAAAAATCGCTCTCGTTATTTTCTTGTTCACAAACTAAAGAAAATTTGGTGAAAATCTGGTGAAAATCAGTTGAAAATTGTGGCCGTAAAGTGTTCCGAAAAAAAAAAAAAAATGCAATGTACGGACGGCCGGACGGCACCAAAGACAAAGTTGAGATCGGTAAAGATCAATATTCGATTTGACCCTCCGGGGTCTGGAAGACCCTTTCCCAAAAACCCGACGTTTGTTTTATTTACCTTGATAGATTGGTAATATGAAGCCCTTTTCTGCGACCTGTGGTGAATACTCCGGTTGAAACATCAAATCCAGAATCGAAAAGTAAAACGGCTTTCACTCGACCATCTTTAGGCCTTATATACGCCACAAAACTGTCTTTCACAATTAACCATCTTGACCTCCACGATGCACAGATATCTCCGCATACATAATGACATCTTAAAAAGAATTAAATAAAATATAATATTTTTTCAAACCTGACGCAGAAGCTGCCGTCGCAGAATCCGCAGAAATTACAACCGGCGCTTTTCGGGTAGGCGCTTCTCGTCCTTTTTTGAACGGGGCCTTCCATCCCTTTTGAACCGAGAGCACCCACAAATGACAACTCGCTAACTTCCAAAAATGCTGCCTAAAAATGGCGTTATTTTATTTCAAAAAAATATTATTTTTACCGTTTCATAATGATTTCTATATAGTTTAATTTTTAAAAGATTCCTCAAATATTCTTCCAACTGCTTCATTCTTTGGTCAATCTTCTCATATGGGACGAGCGCCTCAGGTTTGGCAGGAAATCTAAAAGAAAAAATTAAAGGCTGAAAGAAAAAAAGAAATTTTTACCTTGGTGGAGGCTTTTTACTTGACAAATCACGAGAAATTTGATTTTTAAAACTCGTCCTTCTCTCTCGATGAGTTTTTGTAGGAAAAGGCACATTTAAACTCGCCCTATACAACCTCAGTTGTTGATGAAGATGTAAAATGTGTTTATATCGCTTTTTTATCGTCCACGAAAAATCTCCATGTCGTAAATGAATAGTATACCTAAAAATACCAATGTAATAATATAATAATAATAAGAAGACTTTATTTACAAAAAATAAAATACATAAAATAAAATACATTATAAGTCTTTTTAACCCAAGGGGTTCAAACCCATCTGGGTGAGTTTGGCCAAAAAAAAATACCTACAAATAAATAAAAAACCATTTCTTGGATAAGAGAGAGAAAAACGAACAAAAGAAAGGAAACCTCCAAAAAAAATATGACAACGTATGAGATTTTTTTTTTTTTTTTTTTTTTTTTTTTTTTTTAATCTTTTATAATATTTATTCTTATTTTTATTTTTGCTTTTGCATGATGCAGGTTAAGGATATTATTAACTTGTATTTGTGTACTATTAATAAAATTAATGCGAGTTACGAAATGACCTAATAGTTAAAATGATCAGTCAGGTACTTCCTGTATTTCGTGGCTGCTTGAACATATCTACTTAGCGGGACCCACGGCCCAATACATACCGACCATCCGAAAGCTCCTGTAAGTTTCCAATCCTAACATTGCAGTCACCAATTAAAGCAATTCTCATATTTTCATTATTAGCATCAACAAAGTTCTTAATTTGTCCGAATTCTTTTTCCCAGTTTTCCCCTCTACAATACACAGGGAGTAAATGAAATTCATAATTATTTTTACAGTATATGAGCCAAAGACCATCTATATTAACAAAACTAAAAACATCCGTACACTCTTTTTTATTTTTAATCCCTAAAAGCACACCCCCCTGAGCCCTCCCAAACTTTGAATTCCTATTTGCCCCAATCCACTGTAATTTAAACCCCCTAAAATACCCCCCCAATTCCTTGAAATCTTTCACCTCAACAAATGTTTCAAATAGACAGAAAACATCGAACTCATCCACGAAATCGAAAAAACCTACATTACATTTTTTATTTTTTATACCACAGACATTGTAACTCAAAATCAAAAATTTACCTTTACTATCCCGTTCTAGCTCCTTACTAAAATCCGAACCCTGCATCACGCATCCTCCTAGTTTTTTTGGTTTTCTATCGTAACCTTAATCCCTAGATCTTGAAGAGCCTTCAAATCTTCCTTTCCGCCTACGACACCTGTAGTTACGTTCCATGTGTACTTTCTTTCTCCGTAGATCACCGTATAATTCTTGATTGTAGCCTTGGCAGTTTTATCCTTCGAATTAATCTCATTCTTCAGCGCGATCAGTTTCTTTTTTCCTTCCCTTGATTTAGGCGCCAAATCCTTCCCGATCCAGATATTGCAACCCTTGAGCTTGTACGAGTTCCTCAGCACATTCCAAGCATCTGAAGCGTTCTTAAATTCACCAAGTATAAGCTTTTTGTTAGGGTTTTTCCCTATGTAGTATGCCCGGTCCAAAGTTTGTGCATCAATCTTCAACACTCTTGTAAGAAGGTCCTTCACAAGATTGTCAGGAGTCTCCCCTGATGGCAGCCCTCCGAAGATCAAATTTTTTTCCTTCGCTTTGTTGAGAAGGTATTCAATACTACCCCTCATTTCTACATTCTCTAACTCCAACTTCGCGCATTTAGTTGCCAGGGCAGCATTTTCCTTGCTTACACGATCAAGTCGCTCGTTTATAGTCGTAAGTTGAGATTCGATAGGTTTAAGATGATCCGAGAGTTTCCGATCCAATAGTTTACTCATCATTCGCACCAGCCGATCATCCTCCTCAACCTCCATGTTACTCTCCGGAGACCCAAAGCTTCGACTTCTTTTTCTTTTGATCTTATTCGAAGTAGGTGGCGTGAAATATTTCTCAATAGTACCGTTTTCTGCCGTCCTGGTTTTTTTAGGACCCATGAACCATTCTTGGTTTCTTATCCCTCATTAGAAATCGAAAGATTTATCCATATAAAGCGCAGGAATTTCTAAATTATTAAAAAGACGTTGTTAAATAAAGTAAACAAAAACAACGATGAACGGATGGGATTAGTAAACAGCGGCGAAAACAGCTGGTGCCCGGAGTCGGGAGTCGAGCGATTCAAGTAACCTTGAGTGCCGTCTGGTGGGGGCGTGCTTATCACGCTCACGATCTATGCGAGACGAAGACAAGAAAAATTGGAAAACTCACCGCGTTCAAAAACAATTCTTCAGCATTAAAAACCCAACGAACGGCTGAAGGAAATGCCAAAAAAATAGTTTCACCGTGAAGAGCGGGTCCAAGTCAATTAATAGGCCACATTTCAGATCAAACAAAAACTCACTGCCCTACTAAAACGAGAATAGGAAGGAGCACGATATGCACTGTGCCGTGTCCAAGGCCAAACTCAAAATACCAATGTCAAGGTTATTTGACAATTAACTCTCATTATTATGAAAGACATTATTTAATCCAGTACTAGTTACACCGATTGCTCAATGGCCTTGAAATTGACGTTTTGCTCTAATGTTTTATTGACAAACAGATAATTTTTCAAGATAAATAAAAAAAACGTAAAAAACCAATGTTTATATTGTTCATCCTATATTTGGGCGAAATTGTGAAATAAAGAATAAACATCATTTTGTCCACTTTTTTTTTTAATTATGAAAGTTTTATCTTTTTGAGTTTGACAACTGGGTCTTTTGTCTTTGATGATTTTTTTTTCTCTTTCTTTTTTTTTCCTAGAAGCTAATTATCGGTTAGGATATGTGTTTAAAAATAACGAACCAAAAATGGAAGGAAAACTACTTTCTATTAAACTGGGTCAGTGCCCCCTGGGTCCATAAGAATGAAGGACTTCAAATTTATGCATATCGATCGATGCAAAAGTTCATTAAGGATATAAATTAATAATCAATAAAAACACTTTTTTTTTTTTTGAGCCCCAAGGATTCGCAAAATTAGAATATCCTGGTGGAGGAAGAACATTTTTTCCAACACTTTTTTTTTCTTGGGCAGAATTCCAGCCTTGGGAGGACGTGATAGGATTTCGATATTTTACTTTGTCCACAAGCCAGGAAAGCTAAAATTTCTTACAAAAATTTAGAAGCAAAATAATGATAAACTCTTAAGAAAGAAAAGAAGAAAAAAACACTTTCTTTATGATAGTTAAAAAGCAATTTGTCAAGGAAGATGTTGTAAAACAATTATTTTTGAAGAATGTCAAAGAGGCCAAAATAGGACAAGCCTTGTACTCTAATCGTTTAGATTGCTGAATTAGATAACCACTCTAAAAAATCTTTTTTTCTTTTTTAACGCCTGAAAATGACTTAAATTACAGAAACTTGAAATGAATATTGAATTAAAAAACACTGAAATCCTTATTTTATCAGATTTTTAGGGTGTTTTCCTTGATCTGCACAAGGAACCTTTCTACCATACTTAAGGGCGCTTTCCTCAGCTTTTCGGGTAAAAGATTACGCTAAATTTAAGATTTTAAGTATTTTTCTCATATTTTAGCCTCAATCTTTCATCTTTTAAGATTTTAAGGAGTTTTCATCATTTTCTTGGAGAGAAAAAGTAAAATAACGGCATTTTCAGGAGGTTTCATTGGTGTTTGGCCTATAAAGAGAAAACTTCTTTTCTTTTTTGGACGAGAAATACTAATTTGGAAATTTTAGGCGTTTTCCTTCATCTTTTGGAAATAAAAATATCTGGGAAAGTATTAGATATTTTATAATATCTAATAAATGCCATATTTTATAATATCTAATAAATTTCATCATAATTTATTATTATTAGATATTATTTCATCATAATTTATTAGATATTATAAAATATCTATAAAATATCTAATAAATTAGAATAAATTAGATCTGATTTAAGGCAATTTTTCATCTCTTCAGCATAAAGGAACCCTTTGTAACGGATTTTAAGGGGTTTTTCAATCTATTCTGGCAGGGAAAAAAACTGATTCAAAAGTTTTTCAAGGGTTTCCTTAATTTTTCGGCATGACACAACCCTTGATATAATTTTTCAGGCATTTTACGCCAGGAAAATCTAGTTTTTGGAAAATTATCTCTTTTATTTAAGCTTAAAAGGGCCCTTAGCCAGCCTTAAAAAAGATTTCAAGGTGTTTTTTATCCTATTCTAGGCAATAACAGAGTTTTTTAATTCAACCTATATTCTGTCAGGGAAAAAAACCGATTCAAAAGTTTTAACTTCCTTAAAGAATTTCAAGGGTTTCCCTGATTTTTCGGCAAGAGACAACCCTTGATATGATTTTTTTGGCATTTTTCGGCAGGGAAATCTAGTTTTTGGAAAATTTTCTCTATTATTTAAGCCTGGAAGCACCCTTAGCCAGCCTTAAAAAAAGATTTCAAGGCGTTTTTCATCCTATTCTAGGTAAGAACAAAGTTTTTTAATTCAACCTATATTCTGGCAGAGAAAAGAACTGATTCAAAAGTTTTTCAAGGGTTTCCCTAATTTTTCGGCAGGAGACAACCCTTGATATGATTTTTTTGGCATTTTTCGGCAGGGAAATCTAGTTTTTGGAAAATTTTCTCTATTATTTAAGCCTGGAAGCACCCTTAGCCAGCCTTAAAAAAAGATTTCAAGGCGTTTTTCATCCTATTCTAGGTAAGAACAAAGTTTTTTAATTCAACCTATATTCTGGCAGGGAAAAAAACCGATTCAAAAGTTTTAACTTCCTTAAAGAATTTCAAGGGTTTCCCTGATTTTTCGGCAAGAGACAACCCTTGATATGATTTTTTTGGCATTTTTCGGCAGGGAAATCTAGTTTTTGGAAAATTTTCTCTATTATTTAAGCCTGGAAGCACCCTTAGCCAGCCTTAAAAAAAGATTTCAAGGCGTTTTTCATCCTATTCTAGGTAAGAACAAAGTTTTTTAATTCAACCTATATTCTGGCAGGGAAAAGAACTGATTCAAAAGTTTTTCAAGGGTTTCCCTAATTTTTCGGCAGGAGACAACCCTTGATATGATTTTTTTGGCATTTTTCGGCAGGGAAATCTAGTTTTTGGAAAATTTTCTCTATTATTTAAGCCTGGAAGCACCCTTAGCCAGCCTTAAAAAAAGATTTCAAGGCGTTTTTCATCCTATTCTAGGTAAGAACAAAGTTTTTTAATTCAACCTATATTCTGGCAGGGAAAAGAACTGATTCAAAAGTTTTTCAAGGGTTTCCCTAATTTTTCGGCAGGAGACAACCCTTGATATGATTTTTTTGGCATTTTTCGGCTGGGAAATCTATTTTTTGGTAAATTTTCTCTTATATTTGCGGAAGCACCCTTAGCCAACCTTTCAAAAAAGATTTCAAGTCGTTTTTCATCCTATTCTATGCAAAAACAGAGTTTTTTAGCATTTTCTTACATCTTTCAGATGATTGGCTGCCTTTCCTCCAATTGAAAGGCACTTTTCACCCTTCTTCAGCATAAAAACATGCAGAAAAACCAATTTATGGACGTTTTCCCAGATCTTCACAACGTGCTTTCCCCATAATATTGTGCAACAGATAATTAGCTACCTGAAGAACTTACAGATTAGGATTTAAAAGATGGGTGGTGACGCTTCTCTCATATCCGGTGATTTCCAACTTAATTTCTTGTCCAGGAACAAAAATATTTCTCTGTGGATATTTGAATTTAACCGGCTCATCGTGTAGAGTACGAAAAGCCTTCGTGGTCGCCTCTGAAAGCGTCAATAGAGCCAAAAATCAAACAATTCAATCAACATACCAAATTTTGGAGGGACCTGAGGACTTGGAGAGTCGATATCAGAAATCGCGAGATACTCGTCATATTCGTCCGAATCTATCGACTCTGTCTCTTCTTCCATATTCTCATAGTTTCACCCACTTAATTATAAGCAAACAATCACTGTACACACCACTTATTTTGTCTAAAAAAGGAAAAAATTATATGGGCCAAGGACCCGGGGGTCACACGAGATGCACGTAGAGCCGTAGTGATTTCTTAACTTCAAAATGATAACTGAAAAACCTGTTCCTTATCATTTCTTATTTTTAAAATTATTCCCCTACTCCTTGTTATGGAAGTTGGTTTGTGTATTACTAGAATGCGTTAGCTGCTACGGCAACAGTTGGCCACTCGGAAGCAGGTAAACCCATTATACCGACATTCTCTTTTTTAAAGGCGATTTTCACTTAATTGCGGTTTTAATTTAGATTAAGATCTTCCTTTTTCTTCTGTAATGATTAAAACTTCAGCAACTCCAGGGCTACCATCATCTTCTTAATCTCGTCATCAATTTCAGGATAGCACGATGCTCCCTACGATTCTTCATTTTGGCCTAAAAATCAAATTTTCTCAGAAATAAAAGAAAATAAAATATGGAGGCAGTTCATCGAAATCTAACAAAATTTTGGTGATTTCCCTGCGTTACTGCAATTTTGGACTAGATTTTCTTGATTTTGTGAAAAATTTTCACATGGAAAAACTAAATATAGAAGCCTTCAAAACTTTACTTAAAAAAAAATGAAGAAAACACCAAAATTCTGAGAAAAAAAGGGCTTCTGCTCGCTAAGAAATAAAGAAAAATGTTGAAGATGAATCTTGTAAGATGTCTTTGCCTAAAAAAGCCAGAAAAACGGCCAAAAAAAAAAAATAGAAAACACCAAAATTCTGAGAATAAAGGGCTTCTGCTAGCTAAGAAATAAAGAAAAATTTTGAAGATGAATCTAGTAAGGTGTCTATGGCTAAGAAAGCTAGTAAAACGGCCAAAAAAATAGAAAACACCAAAATTATGAGAAAAAAGGGCTTCTGCTCGCAAGAAATCAAGAAAAATATTTACAATCTTGTAAGGTGTCTTTGCCTAAAAAAACCAGAAACACGGCCAAAAAAAAAAAAAAAAAAAAAAAAAAAAAAAAAAAAAAAAAAAAAAAAAAAAAAAAAAAAAAAAAAATAGAAACACCAAAATTCCGAGAAAAAAAGGGCTTCTGCTATCTAGAAATCAAGAAAAATGTTGAAAATGAATCTTGTAAGGTCTCTTAACCTAAAAAAGCCAGAAAAACGGCCAAAAAAATAAAAAACACCAAAATTATGAGAAAAAAGGGCTTCTGCTCGCTAAGAAGTCAAGAAAAATGTTGAAAATGAATCTTGTAGGGCGTCTTCGCCTAAAAAAGCCAGAAAAACGGCCAAAATATAGAAAACACCAAAATTCTGAGAAAAAATTGCTTCTGCTCACTAGAAATCAAGAAAAATGATGAAAATAAATCTTGTAAGGTGTCATTGCCTAAAAAAGCCAGAAAAACGGCCAAAAAATAGAAAACACCAAAATTCTGAGAAAAAAGGGCTTCTACTCGCCAAGAAGTCAAGAAAAATGTTGAAAATGAATCTTGTACTTTGCCTAAAAAAGCCAGAAAAACGGCCAAAAAATAGAAAAAACCAAAATTCTGAGAAAAAAGGGCTTCTGCTCGCTAAGAAGTCAAGAAAAATGTTAAAAATCAATCTTGTAAGGCGTCTTTGCCTAAAAAAGCCAGAAAAACGGCCAAAAAAATAGAAAACACCAAAATTTTGAGAAAAAAAGGGCTTCCCCTCGCTAGAAGTCAAGAAAATTGTTGAAAATGAATCTCGAAATGTGGATTGCCTAAAAAAAGCCAGAAAAACGCACAAAAAATAGAAAAAACCAAAATTCTGAGAAAAAAGGGCTTCTGCTTGCTAAGAAATCAAGAAAAATGTTTACATGTAAAAGTGTCTTTGCCTAAAAAAGCCAGGAAAACGGCCAAAAATCCTGTAAAATGAGCGTTTTTCAGCTCGAAAACCGACCAAAATTTCCCTAGTCACCACTTTTTCTAAAATATCATAATTTTGGACCCCAAATTTTCACTGAAGACGGCTCTTTTTCAACTTAATGGCCACGGTGTAGGTTTTGCGTCAAGAATGATTGAAAACATTCGTGATGACCCCTATTTTTTGAATTTGAAAATATCGTGATGCAAAAAAAACCTTAATATACCCTAATAAACTCAAAAACCTTTTAGGCCACCGAAAGTATCTATCCATTATTCTCTTACGTAGTAGACAAAAGTGAATGGGGGAGCCAATATTTGCAACGTCAACCTCTTTTAAAAAAGGAGGCGGATGAGGAGAGAAAAAAAAAGGTGAGGGTGGCGATATGCGGGGGCGTTAAAGGTGGAAGCCGCCCCCGCATGCGCCCCATCTGCCCCCAGGCGAGCTCCTCACCGCTCACGTATAGATCCGAGCCACAACCTGCTCGTAAGCCGACCAGAGAACATCCTCCCCCCTCGAGTCCCTTTTTTTAAAACTACAAATACACGACAATACACGTAAGTAGAAAAATAAAAAAGAGAGCACCACCGAAAAAAAAGCGAATCATTTATCTTCACCACACATTTTTTTTCCAGGAGCACCAACTTTATCGAATTGCACTCATATCATGCTTGCGACATCAATCATAAATTAAATTTTTATCTTAAAATTTTATTTGTATAATAAAAAGGACAAAAACAACGGGGAAAGGGTCGATGGCTTTTCACCTTATTACGACGAAATAAGGAAAAAATAACTTTTAAGCGGAAAGTAAGCTCCCTAAATCAATTTTGAAGTTGAAAAAGGGCGAAGAATCACTTCCCGCTTTCTTGAAGAAAAAAAAATTAGCGAAAAAGAGATAAAAACTTTTTTAAAGTTCTTTTTTCGCCCCAACTAAGAAACCTAATTTACCTAAATCTCCATTCTTTTAAAATTGGAGTCTCAAATAAAAACGTAACTTTTTAAATTAATTCAAACGATATCGAATAAAAAAGAAAAAAAAAAAGTTTAAGCCAAAAATAATTGCAAAAAAGTTATTATAAAAATAGTAAGCGGATGCTGGGAGTTAAAAGCTTCTAAAATGTTTTCACAATTTATCGTTTGCGGGGTTTTCCCCCTCGATCGTTTCCTGCAAACTGGAGCTTCCAGAAGAAAATAGAGGAGAGCGTTTTCCTGGAAAAGGGACTCATTTATTCCGTGGCTCGACTTCTTTATATGGTACTTCTTTATACCCTGTAAAGAATAAAATTCATCTCTATTTCTGGGATATTGACTTTCATGAAAGAAAAGTGTGAAACTCTCGAAGGATCGTTATTGGAAGTAGGTCTTCCCAACGCAATAGGGTCAATTTGACAAATTTATCGATTTTGAGGTAGGCTGTCGTGCCGCCCGGACGTCCCCCAGTTGATTTAGACCAATGTTTCTCAACCTTTTTGAAGCCTGCGCCGCCAAGGGGAGCTTGAAAACGAGAGCACGGGCGCTTCATCTCTCTTCAAATTTTCTTTTGTCATACTAAACCCGCAAGACTTGGCGGTCATGTTGGTTTAGTATCTCAAGCGCCCCGATTTTCAAAGAGACCCAATTTTGTTGGTTTTTTGGAACAAAATTTTTTATCGCATTAATAAAAATTAAATTAAAAAAAAAGGACTCACGCGTATCGCCCCCAGCCACTTAGCCATTGCCCCCTATCACCCAAATTTTGCTTTACGCCTCCCAGTAACTTCCCAGCGCCCCCTGGGGGGGCGGTAACGCCACCGTTGATATAGGCAAACAAAAAACGAACTAAAAAAATTTACAAAAAAAAAAAAACAAACTAAAATCAAAATTTAAACAAACATTTAGACAGAGAGATCTCCGCCACTTTTGCAAATTTAGAAAAAAATGTGGTATTCCAACATTTCCTATCATAAAAAAATTGTCGCCCAGCCACGCAGATTTGTTTAAAGTTGGAATATTTCTGGGTACAATTGAGGCGCTCCGGGTACGAAGGGCGAACTCGACATCGGACAAATTTTTTTTTTCATTTTCAGATTCTAGACCTTTTGAAGAATACATCCATGTAATTTTAATATTGATTTTGCCCTTTTTTCCCCTTTAAAATACGTAAAAACCGATATGTGGCAAAGCTCTAACTGCGATATCCTAGCGGGTACGAAGGGCGAACTCGTATCCTAGTCCACTACTCCCACTCCTTTTCCGGGAGCCCCATTCCTCTTGGAACAGCTCACCGCCACGAAATAAAAATATATTATACATTTTGTGAATTAATAATCGTAAACAATATTCGAAAATTTTTAAAAAAGTTTTTCCTCTATGATTCTATAAAATCTAAAATCTCGCCACGAAAATTCCAGAAAGTGATTTTTCAGTCGATTTCGCCCTTAACAGAACACTTTAAAATGCGAATATCTCGAAACTACGTTTTGTCGAGTTCGCCCTTCGTACCCGGAGCGCCTCAATTATTCCTTCTGAATTCGCGGATTATCTCTCTTCAAATTTTCTTTTGTCATACTAAACCCGCAAGACTTGGCGGTCATGTCGGTTTAGTATCTCAAGCGCCTCGATTGTCCCTAATTTTGTTATAGGTATGCCTTTTTTTTGGAACAAAATTTACAGATGCACTTTTAACTGCTAATAATTGAAGAAATTGATTTTAAATGAAGAAATAGCGTTTTTGTCAATAAATAAAATATTACGTATCTAGTAGCAGGTATTTCGACTCCCGAGGGAAAGCTGGTTTTATGGTCTCTAGAGGTCTATACACGCCAACGTGAAATACGAAATAAAAATCTTAAAAATCTAATAAACTACCTATTTACGACTTTTTTTTTTCTGGTGAGAAAAATAATAAAAAATTCAATTAAAATTTGTTATTTCAAAGAATCCTTTTATGAGAGAAGAAATGAAACAAGTTTTTAATTAGCACTTTTTCAATTCTATTTTTATTGAGATGTTTGTTATAAAACATTTCTGCTCTAGGCGTTTTTACGTTGTCAAAGGAAGGCCATTTTGACAAGTGCCTTTGTAGTTTAAAGGAAGAACTTTTAAATGGTATCAATTTAAATTTAAAGTACAGAGAAAATGCATTTTTTAAATG
Source organism: Orius insidiosus (assembly GCA_014119065.1). Classification (NCBI taxonomy): domain Eukaryota; kingdom Metazoa; phylum Arthropoda; class Insecta; order Hemiptera; family Anthocoridae; genus Orius; species Orius insidiosus. The sequence goes on from JACGAQ010002068.1 coordinate 27,348, forward strand.
AACCTAGAAAAGAAAGTGAGGTGAAAAAAAAGTGGAAAAAAATACCTCGAAAAATAAACCTCGTTTGTTATTTTCATTTGTTACGAACCACGCAATCAAACTTGATTCGCCTCTGGAAAAAAAAACAACAAACGTTCGAAATTTTTCTTTTCTATTTTTTTACGTTTTATTTTTTTCGATTTTGCGTTGTTTGAAAATTTGAAAATATATTTTAATAAGAACTCTTTTAATGACATAGTTTAGATCAAAGGAAAAGTTAGAACTTCCCACTTGTCGAGTAATTTCGTTGAGTTAATTATTAAAAAATTAAAATCTGTTGAACGCTTCGCCGGCCACAAAGTGGACTAAAGTTCAAAGATTAAAATCGCCTTTGAATAAAGTTTTACGCCGCATTTAGCACCTGCAAAGCCGCGGTGGCGATCAACCGAGAGTATTTTGGACGAGGCATCAATAATCTGTTGCGCGCGCAATTGTCTTCTGCGTTATAAAAAGCGACCCCTTGAAACAATAGGATTCATTGTCTAGAAATACGCTCGAGGAATAGAATTTGAATATTCACGAATGATAATAAAGTAGATAGATTAGTCTGTAAGACTGACGAAAAAGTTTCTTATTTTAGCTTCAAATTATGGTAAAAACGAACGTTTTTTAAGCCTGAAGGACATCTACAGGAGGTCAAAGCTTACTGTCTAAAAGGATAAAAGGATTTTAAATTTCTTATTGATAAGACAGATATTAGCCAAATTTATTTCCTTCCTTTTTCAAGGAAGAATTGATGAAAATTTGAAGAAAAACTGATGAAAATGGCGGGTGGAAAGTCGAGGTCCCGATCTCTGATCCAATAAAAATGAAGGTAGATTAACCCGCAAGACTCGACGGTAATGCGGAATGGTTGCACTTTTTAACTGGCTTAAAAAAACAATATAGGAGGGGGAAGTATACGGGAGGGGGAAGTATAACGAAGGGGACGTAAATCGGAGGGGGAAGTATAACATAGGGGGAAGTATAACGGAGGGGGAAGTATAAGGGAACGAAAGTATAACGAAGGGAGGGAAAGTATAAGGGAGAGGGAAGGATAATTTACGAAAAATTTTTTAAGTTTTTTTTGTCCAAAAATTTTCCGGGTTTTACCTTAGAAATTTACCTCAAAATTCACGAAAATTGCATAAAAAATTGATTAGTTTGGCTTAACTATTTGTAATCTGCCGACCGTCTTAAATTTTCCCGGTGTTCAGCGAGGTGTCGCGCCTGACAAAACGGTACTTCCAGATGATAAATCGCGTAGATTAGATCGTAAGTCAACGTCATATCGTTTTTACACCCATACGAATCTCGCTTTACCAATTTAGAACTTAATACTTCGCCTCAATTTATCACAATTAACACCCAACGAAAACTCATTTCCGAAATCGTTTTTACGAAGGGTAAATTACTCAAGACCGTGATGAAGGATAAACGAAAAATACGGAAACCCTTTTTCAGATCAATACTTACCCTGGTCGAATCCCAACTTAAATTTAATAAAGACGTGACTTTCCTAGAAACTAGATTTTTTCAGCCATTTTGATTGAACATCCACATTTCTCTTGGCAACCTAAACTTTCTTTTTTCATCCAAATTTTTTCTGTTTTCTCTAAAATCTAGTGAAATATTTAAAATATAAAATGAAAGCAATTTTTCGTCTAAGCCTATAGGCTTATTAGAAAATCCCTTTGAGATTAGGGATCAAGTAAATGGGTTAATAAAGTACGTATTAGAGCCTTTTTCTCTCTCCCGTTAAAATTTTACAGCCTAATAATTTCGTAAGCTTTTATTCTTATAAAACTTCTTTTTTATCTTTTTTAAAAAGAAAATGTCTCTGAATAATATAGTTTTAAGTGGAATCATAAACGTCGAGAGTAAATTAGTTTCTTCAGAGGCAACAGTCGTGAAATTAAACTTCCCTATTGTGAACTAGTTTTAAGTTTATATTTATGATGTTATTAAAGAGTGAATAAAATAAGAGTTTTATCGATTGAAAAGAGTTTGTTTAATAATTACGTTAATGAAGAGGGGATTTAAATAGATGCGACAAATCCTTTTAAAGCTACTCTCAGTGAAAATTGCTCTCTCGGAAAACCTCTTTTTTCTCTCTATAGTTTTATGAAAGTTTTTTTATTTTAAAGAATCAGTACGCACTATGAAAAACAAAAATAGACGTTTAGGTCATGAAAGGTCACGCGGTTGACGTTATGAAATTGATGAGCTTTTTGTAAAATTAATTTTATTTCTGGTATAAACGCTAAAAATAGTGATCTTGAGTAGGCGGAACATAATTACGATATTGTTGAAATTCAGATAGAAAATTCTGGAAAGAAAAAATTGCAACGTTTACAATAAAGCATTAATTTATGTGCCCAGATAAAAGACTAATTTCCTCAAATAATCAATCGTGGGTATCACAGTAAATTTATTTTGAAAAAAAAAAGTCGTTACGACCCCAAGAAGTCCCTAAGACCACATTTCCTTAAAAAATCTGTAGAGGGTATGTATAATCACATTTCGAGAGATATAATCAGGGTTTAAGGGAAATAAACAACGGTTTACGAGAGATTAAATATTACAGTTTTAGTGACATAATTACGTTTCAAAAGATATAATCACTGTTTAAGATATATAATCACGGTTTAGGAGGAAAAAAAACTCAGTTTTACCGAAATAATCACGTTTCAAGAGATATGATCACGGTTTAAGAGATACTAACAACGGTTTAAGAGACATAAATATTACAGTTTTAGAAACATAATAACGTTTCAAAAGATATAATCGCAGTTTATGATAATATATAATATCATCTTAGGAGGGAAAAAACTCATTTTACCGATATATTCACGTTTCAAAAGATATAATCACCGTTTAAGAGATATAAACAACGGTTTAGGTATGTATAATCACATTTCAAGAGATATAATCACGGTTTAAGGGATATAAACAACGGTTTAAGAGAGATAATTATCACAGTTTCAGTGACATAATTAAGTTTCAAATTATATAATCACAGTTTAAGATATATAACCACGGTTTAGGTATGTATAATCACATTTCAAGAGATATAATCACGGTTTAAGGGATATAAACAACGGTTTAAGAGAGATAATTATCACAGTTTCAGTGACATAATTAAGTTTCAAATTATATAATCACAGTTTAAGATATATAATCACGGTTAAGCAGGGAAAAGAACTCAGTTTTACCGAAATAATCACGTTTCAAGAGATATAATCACAGTTTAAGATATATAACCACGGTTTAGGTATGTAGAATCACATTTCAATAGATATAATCACGGTTTAAGAGATATAAACAACAGTTTAAGAGAGATAATTATCACAGTTTCAGTGACATAATAACGTTTCAAATTATATAATCACAGTTTAAGATATATAATCACGGTTTAGCAGGGAAAAGAACTCAGTTTTACCGAAATAATCACGTTTCAAGAGAAATAATCACGTTTCAAGAGATATAATCACGGTTTAAGAGATATAAACAACGGTTTAAGAGAGATAAACATCATAGTTTCACTACCATAATCACGTTACGAAAGATATCATCACAGTTTAAGATATATAATCACGGTTTAGCAGGGGAAAAAACTCAGTTTTACCGATATATTCACGTTTCAAAAGATATAATCACCGTTTAAGAGATATAAACAACGGTTTAGGTATGTATAATCACATTTCAAGAGATATAATCACGGTTTAAGGGATATAAACAACGGTTTAAGAGAGATAATTATCACAGTTTTAGTGACTTAATTACGTTTCAAAAGATATAATCACAGTTGAAGATATACACATAATCACGGTTTAGGAGAAAAAAAAACTCAGTTTTTACCGAAATAATCACGTTTCAATAGATATGATCACAGTTTAAGATATATAACCACGGTTTAGGTATGTTGAATCACATTTCAAGAGATATAATCACGGTTTAAGAGATATAAACAACGGTTTAAGAGAGATAATTATCACAGTTTCATTGACTTAATTACGTTTCAAAATATATAATCACAGTTTAAGATATATAATCACGGCTTAGGAGGGAAAAACTCAGTTTTACCGATATAATCACGTTTCAAGAGATATAATCACGGTTTAAGAGATATAAACAACGGTTTAAGAGAGATAACATCACAGTTTTACAACCATAATCACGTTACGAAAGATATCATCACAGTTTAAGATATATAATCACTGTTTAGCAGGGGAAAAAACTCAGTTTTACCGAAATAATCATGTTTCAAGAGATATAATCACCGTTTAAGATAGGTCACAGTTTTACTACCATAATCACGTTACGAAAGATATCATCACAGTTTAAGATATATAATCACGGTTTAGCAGGGAAAAAACTCAGTTTTACCGAAATAATCACGTTTCAAGAGATATAATCACCGTTTAAGAGACATAAACAACGGTTTAAGATAGATAAACATCACAGTTTTAGTAACATAATCACTTCTCAAAAGATATAATCATCGGGCGCCACGGCAATATGGCGAGAGCCCCCGCCTGGGTCCTCCCCCCCTCCCCCCATTGTGGCCCATAAAGCTAAACCAAAAAAAAGAAGAAGAATGGTTTAACCAATGAGGAGGAAGGCCTCTTGCTTATCGGTTAAAATCGGTTAAACTAGGTTCTTCTTTCTTAAAAAAAAAAAAAAAAAAAAAAAAAAAAAAAAAAAAAAAAAAAAAAAAATCCTAATGAAGCGATGTTTTGTAACTATGTACTTTCTATTTAAAAAATATTTAGTACCTACGATGACGTCACTGTACGGAGGTAGAAACTAAATCATGTGAGAAGACAATATACTAAACTGTGTATTAGCATACAAATAACATTGAGTTTGACAATTTACTTACGCTGAATGAAGGTTTAAATGAGGTTTGGAAAACGGCACGTTTTAACCGGTTTAAACCTTAAGAAACATCTTGAATACAAAACGTATTAAGGAAAGAGGCTCGCCCTTTTCTATACCTTCACGTCATAGAAATTAAACACGCAAAATGAGTTAATTCTCGCCAATAAATCATCCAATCGGGTTCGTTTAACGCGATTCGTTAACTCCGTGATGAAATTGAGCCGGCAGTCTAGGCTTTAATAGACGCTAGGTCAGGCAGACAGTAAAAATTAATTTATACCACTCGACTTCCGAATAATTTTCCAGTCTCAAAAATTACGTTGAAGCAGTACTTTTATAAACGTAAGTTTTTTCCTTTACTTACTGACGAAAAAAATCTTTTTAAAATGACGACTTGTTTTTCAACCTACAAACATCATTTTGAAAAGACAAAAGTAAACTTTTAATTAAATCCCTTATTCATGGAGCTTATTTTCGTTCATAAAGCCTCTACGTATGAAAAGCATTCTAAGTTTGAATAATTCAAAAACAAAATATAATTTCAAGTCCCTTTTCTTAGAAACTACAAAACATACAAAAAAAACTTTAATTTAATTAAATATTAAAAGAAGAAAAACTTAACAAAAGCGGTTTGCCCAGTGACCCTTTTGAGGTCTAGAATATCAATGTGTCAACTCCAAGTGTTTAAAACTTTAAACGGAAGTTTATGTACCGTGTTAAATATACCGCAAAGTTTAATTAATTTGTTATTGTTAGAGTTAATAAAATTAGTGGTTGAAAAGTTTTTGTTTCTTTTTTTTTTAGGTAGAAAATGCTCTCTGTGGTCCTGATATTGTCAGTTGGAGTTCAAGTTGCCCTGGGTTGGGGTGGACTTTTCAACCGCTTCAGCCCTGAAATGCTTTCAAATCTGGGATACGGAGGTCACGGTTCATCCTCTTACAGGGCTCATCCGTTTTTACAGGTAAGAACGTTATAAAAGCATAATTTTCAGCACGAAAATCGACTTTTCACTTTAAACCTTCCATGTTTGATCTTCGTTATATATGACCCCTTTTTTTTCATATTTGCTGTGGGTTGTTTGTAAAGGATTAATCGAAAATTTTATTAATCTGGACGGAAATTTCTTTTTTTTTTCTTTCACTATTTCCATGGATGATAAATTGACAGTGTTCGTACTCTCTTGAAATATAAAAGTATCGATTCGTTGCCCCGTTGAATATTTCAAAGGCTGTTCTTATTCTGAGCTGCAAAAACGGTTTTATTTTCTTTTCATTTTCGCGGAGGAATTTAAAAAAGTCTCTGTGGAGAATTTTTCGAGGTATTGGTGGGAAAATTGGATCGTTTAAACGGACAGAAGGATTTAATTTCCGGAGGGGACGAACTCTGATTTGTCCGAAAGTTGTAGACGGAAGGGGTTTCCTAAAGTCTCTTCGTCTAGGTTGTTTCACCTGAAATTAGAGCGTTTTCCGTTGATTTTTCACGAAAAACTTTCATTTTAGACAATATTTTGGTCGTTTTTTTAATCATTTTTAGCCAAAAAAAAAAAAAACTGGTTTTTTCCGACTTTTTGGATAAAGAAATCATTAATTTGATGAACGCAGGTGTTTTTTCTCCCACCTCTCTTTTAACTTCCTTAAAGGAGTTATTGCGATACCCACTACGTTGGGTTAACTCTGTTAGACTTCCCTCTCCGTTGTACTTCTCCCTCTGTTGTACGTCCCCTCCGTTATACTTCCCCCTTTTATATTGTTACTTCTCTTTGAGGAAGTTTTCGTTGGAAGCTCTTCAACCCAGTACTTCAGTTTTTGGGGCACTAGTTTCCTCGGCTCCCTCGGTTTTCAAGCCCACAGACCATCACTTTATACCGCTTTCATTTTTCATTTTTTAAAGTTTTCCTTAATTTTTTGGCGGAGAAACACAGTTTTAGCTAAATTTTTGGGCGTTTTTCCCTACTTTCTAATCAATAAACACTTCTCCAGATTTTTTTAACTTCCTTAAAGAAGTTATTGTGATACCCTTCATGTCGGGTTTTAGGGGAAGGGTCTTCCAGACCCCGTAGGGTCGATCTATACCGATCTCAACTTTGTCTATGGTGCCGGCTGGCCGTAGCATTTGTTTCGGAACATTTTTCGGCCACAGTTTTCAACCGATTTTCACCAAATTTTCACACATCCTCAATAGTTGAACAAGAAATTATCCTCTGCGATTTTTGAATTTCGAAAAAATGGCCGAGATATGCATGGAGATATTTTAAAAAATGCGCTGCGGCCAAACCGTTGGTCCGATTTTCACCAAATTTTTACCAAATACTCCATATTTTTTTTTAATTTTGGTGTAAAAAAATTATAAATTTTATCAAAAATTATCAATTTTTTTTACATTAATTATCATTTTAGTAGGGAGAATTTTCATTCTTCCACGCCTTACGAGAGGGACCTCTCTTGCGCAAAAATCCCAGTATTTCTACCTTGATACTGATTGAAAAGAATTTTCGAAAAAAAAAACTTAGAAAATTTTTTGAAAAAATAAATAAATACACTAGGAAAATTAAAAAAAAAAAAAAAAACTTTGAAAATTTTATGAAAAAAAACTTACCCCTCAGTTATACTTCCCCTCCTTCATACTTCCCCCTTTGTTATACATACTTACCCCTCCGTTATACTTTCCCCTCCCTTATATTTCCCCCTCCGTTATGCATTCCCTCCCTTATACTTCCCCCTCCTATATTGTTACTTCTCTTTAAGGAGTCTTAGAAAATTTTTCGGAAAAAAAACTCGGAAAATTTTTTAGTTTCTAGGGCACTAGTTTCTTCGGTTCCCTTGGTTTTTAATTAAAGGCCTATCCTCACTTTTTGAAGTTTTCCTAAATTTTTTGGCGAAGAAACACAGTTTTAGAGGAATTTTTTGTCGTTTTTCTCAACTTTCTAATCAATTTTTTTTTTAACTTCCTCAAGAAGTTACTGTGTTTTTTTTTTCATTTACTTTGGCAAAAAAATTTTTTCTCCCTTTTTCCGACGATAAAAAGAAAGAAAACAGCATTTTGACCCAGTTAAAACAATTTTCCTTTCCTTAGTTTTCTGGTTGGCCGGCTTTTCCACCTGAAAATAGCCTTGTTAAGTTCAAATTCAAAAATTAAATGCTAAGCCCCTTAAAGGTCATAAACTTTCTTAAATCGTCCATTTACGTTGGCGTGACTGTTTTAAAAACGTTTTCCGCCCTTTTAAGTTCTTAAAAATTCTGTGCTTTATTGTTTCAATGGGCACGCGATAAATCGTTTAAATTGGAAGAAACCGGGGAGAGAAGACCGTAAAAAGATTTGTGGACGAATAAAAAAGATGATTAAATTCGACCCACGGATTATTCTATCCTTCATAATATCCTAGAAAGTAAATTTATAGTCAATATCCTCCAATTGTGCTCATAGGGCGATATAAAAGGAATAGAGAAGCCTCACAATGGTCAGATTGTTTTTACTGGAGGATTATATAGAAAGGAGGGTTAAAAAAGGGTGCTCTCAACTCCGGACCTTTTCTACCCAGCGGGATTATTACGCTCGGTAATGTCGCTCATCCTTTTCTCCTCCCATTGTGGGAGATCCTATCCTTGTGAATAACCGTAAAAAAAACCATTTCAAAAGCCATGAAAGTAAACAAAAAAGAAAAATCAATTGTGTCTAATATCATCCCCACATTCCAACTACCTTTCAGTCTTAATTACGTAAAAACATGTTCTAAAGAAAAAAGTACTGGTTTGAAGAGCTTCCAATGAACACTTCCATAAAGAGAAGTAACAATATAGGAGTTGGAAGTTATAGGAGGGGGAACTATAACGGAGGGGAAGTATATGGGAGGGGAAGTATAATAGAGGGGGATCTATAAGGGAACGAAAGTATAACGAAGGGAGGGAAAGTATAAAAGAGGGGAAGTATAAGGAAGGGGAAGTATAAGGTAGGAGGGAGTTTTTTTTTCTCGAAAAATTTTCTAAGTTTTTCTAAGTTTTTTTTTTAATTTTCCAATTTTTTTTTAATTTTCGGAGTTTTTTTTTTCGAAAAATTTTGCGGGTTTACTTTTTTTTGCGCTTTTTTTTTTTGAAAAAATTTTTAAGTTCTTTTTTTCGAAAATTTTTTAAGTGTCAAGGTAGAAATAATGGGCTCTTTGGCCTAGAGATGTGCCTCTCGTAATGGGTAGAAGTATGAAATTTCTCCCTACTAAAAAAAATAATTTTCTACTAAAAATAATTTTTTTTTTTTTTTTTTTTTAATTTTCGGAGTTTTTTTTTTTTTTTTTTTTTTTTTTTTTTTTTTTTGAAAAAAATTTTAAGTTCTTTTTTTCGAAAATTTTTTAAGTGTCAAGTTAGAAATAATGGGCTCTTTGGCCTAGAGATGTGCCTCTCGTAATGGGTAGAAGTATGAAATTTCTCCCTACTAAAAAAAATAATTAAGAAGTGGCAATTTTTTTACACCAAAATTCTTAAAAATATAAGGAGTAATTGGTGAAAATTCGGTGAAAATCGGAAAAAACTGTTCCGGAAAAAAATGCTACGGCCGGCCGGAACCACAGACAAAGTTGAGATCAGTAGATCCATATTCGAATTTACTCTACGGGGTCTGGAAGACCCCTCCCCAAAAACCCGACGTCGAGGGTATCACATAACTTGAAGTTTAAAATGTTATTTCATTATTTCTTTATGTTTTTGATATAAAATGATATAAGAAAGTCTGGAAATATAAAAGCGGATGTCAAAAATAATAACTTTTAACCCCCCAGACAGGTACGGGAAATGAAACCGCCTCGGTTTCAGCACATCCACGCCCCCTTTGAATTACTTCTCTTGCCGCACATTTTTTATTATATCGTATATTCAGATTTATGGTTTTCATAACGACTTGAGAAACACAAAAATAACATAAAAGGGATGGAAAACTGTAATAATGCTTGAGGGACCGATCGACGGGAAAGTTGGGAAAATCGATGTTTTGTAAAGAATGACCCCTTGTATTTTTGGACGGAAAATAATAAAATAAAAATTACGTGGTAAGAAAAAAGTGAAAACCAAAATTTCGATTAGCCAGACACGAACTTTTTTTATAATCGCGTGACTTGATAATTCGCAACGATTAGTAAGAGAAAAATTTGTTGCGATGTTTATTTTATTTTTCTAGAGGGCGTAATTATCATTTTCGAGATGTAAAAGTAGATATCAAACAACAAGATCGATGTTTAGGGATAAAAGTGATTTTTAACAAATTTTGGCGAAACAAAGTTGATTAAACTTTTTTTATAATTACAAATTAAGAAAATTAGGGAAGAAGGAAACAGTTGATTTCGAGAAGAAAAAAGTCTTACCTAACAAAAAATTAGGCTTTCATTGGAATTTGAACCTACGATCTTCAGGGTGCTCGATGCCTTATTTTTCATGACAAAAGTACTAGTCTGGAGCTGGCCCCGACGGGAACTTCCTTAAAGAGAAGTAACAATATAGGAGGGGGAAGTATAACGGAGGAGGTAGTATAAGGGAGGGAAAGTATAACGGGGAAGTATGAGGGAGGAAAAGTATAACGGTGGGGGAAGTATAACGGAGGGTAAGTTTTTTTTTCATAAAATTTTCCAAGTTTTTTTTTTTTTCATTTTTCAAGTTTTTTTTTCGAAAATTCTTCTTTTGCAGTTTTTAGGGGTTTTTTTATCAAAAAATTTCTAAGTTTTTTTTTTCGGAAATTCAATATCAAATTCAATTCAGTATCAAGGTAAAAATAATGGGCTCTTTGGCCTACGGATGTGCCTCTCGTAACGGGTGGAAGTATGAAATTTCTTCCTACTAATAAAAATGAGGATTTTTTTTCTGCGAAAATTCGTAAAAATATATGGAGTCATTGGTGAAAATTTGATGAAAATCGGACCATCCCCAAAAACCCGACGTGGAGGGTATCACAATAACTTCTTTAGGGAAGTTAAAAATTAAATAAAAATGCTTTCTTTAGACGTGAAAAGGTTATTATTTTTCTCCTGAGGATAAACGTTAAATTACTGTTCAAACTTTGTCCCTTAGAATTGAATAAAAGGGAAGAGTTATAACATCGAACGAATACCATTTGTAAAATTGAAGTTGTAAAATTTAAAAAATGTTTTTTTTTTCGAAATGGGGAAAATTCAACGTTGCAGATAAAACGCGGGACCCCCGCTGGGAAAAAAGAAATAAATTGCCATTAGGTTTTTTTGTTTTTTCTTCTACACGACCTCTGTTTTAAATACAACGGCTTTTTCCCGGTTTATTAACCATTCTGTTTTATTTGATGGATTTCAGACTATGATTAAAGATCAACGATTTTTCAAAATTATCTGGGTGACCTTTTTTTTTGAAGGAAAAAAAAAAGGATTTTCTGGTTGTGTGGCTTCAGGAGGCTTTGTTCCCTGACAAGCACAAATCCTGGCTCACAGTTGAAATCAGGGATCAATTTCTCAACTTCCTCAGGGCAATTTAAAACCTCTGAGGAAGCAGAATATAAGACAAGATCAGAAAATGAGACAAGATTTAGGTTTTTATTTTTAGAGCAAATTGAAACTCTGAAAGGTCAATTTTTATAACTGCTCATAGGAAAAAAAGAAAATGTGCTCAGAAAAGTCGCTTGTATGCTAGGCCGTTGGTAAATCACGTTTACATAAGACGTGATCTGGTTATTGGCCGAGGGAATGGGGAGTAAAAAAAAGGAACCGCCTACGCTGGAAGGAAAAACCTTCAGACAAATCATGAACAATTTTTCATTTCTATTTTCACCCCTCATGAATTTTAAACTTTAAAAAAGCGTCCAAGGTAAAATGTCCACGTTGTGAATAATTTATGAGCCGAAAGGGTTTAAGGGCTGTTACTGGTGAAGTTCCGCTTATAATAAGTTGTTTGAAAAGGATTTAAACGCTTCTCGACATCTAAGATTCGTAAATGAGAATTCATAGGAGTCGATATTTTAGGGGTTGTTTTCCACTCTGAATTTCACGGGTCAATACGGGAGTTCATTGCTCTTTCATCAAATTAATGTCCATACTTCGCGAGATATGGGAAGACAGGGATGATAACCATCAATTTTGTTTACACGAAAGCGTGAAAAAACAATTCTTTTGACATCATGGATCATTAAACAGATTACCATCTCTATACTGGGTTAAGAATGAAAGTACTGGTTAGAAGAGCTTCCAACAAAAAACTTCCTTAAAGAGAAGGGACAATATAGGAGGGGAAGTATAACGGAGGGACGTACAACAGAGGGGGAAGTATATGGGAGGGGAAGTAATACGGAGGGAGAGTATAAGGGAATGAAAGTATAACGAAGGGGGAAGTATAAGGGAGGGGAAGTTAACGAAGGGTTAAAAAGTTTTTTTAAAAATAATTTTCCGATTTTTTTTTAATTTTCGAGTTTTTTTGAAAAATTTTCCGGTTTTTTTAAATTTGCGCGTTTTTTTCTAAGAAATTTTTTGAGTTCATTTTTTTCGAAAATTTTTTAAAGTGTCAAGGTAGAAATAATGGGCTCTTTGGCCTACGGATGTGCCTCTCGTAAAGGGTAGAAGTATGAAATTTCTCCCTACTAAAAAAAATAGTACTTAGTTAAAAAGTGGCAATTTTTACACCAAAAATTTAAAAATAAGGAGTAATTGATGAAATTTGGTGAAAATCGGATGAAAACTGGCCGTAAAGTGTTCCGGAAAAAATTCTACGGACGGACGGCACCACAGACAAAGTTGAGATCGGTACAGATCAATATTCGAATTGGCCCACGGGGTTTGGAAGACCCTTCGCCAAAAACCCGACGTCGAGGGTATCTCAATAACTTCTTTAAGGAAGTTAAAAGCAGCACTTTTGATAAATCTCTAAAAAAGGGACGAAATTTTATTTGGTGAATTTAGCGAAGCCCCGGAGCTTAAAAACGTATTGTCAATAGGTACTAAACCAAGTAAATTAGGAAAAGAAAAATTAAACGAATTTGATCCCAACTGGGATTCGAACCCACGCCCTTTGCCTATCCGGAGCATAGTCCCAGGGGATAATGGTTTAAGGCTAAATCTTCCTTCACAACTCGCCTGAACTCACCCCGTTTACTTCTCTTGCAGTTTTAAAATCGTTTTCCTAGGTTTTCCGTTTACCTAGAAGTTAATAATGCCCTAACGCATGTTCTGACGTCATTTGTAAGAATAAGAAACCAAAGTGGTATTTCTGTGATTTTTTCGTCTGGAAAACAACCGCTAGATTAGGTTACAAAGGGAAAAAATAACGAATGACAAATAGGGTGCCGCGTTACAAGAAAGCTTTCTACAAAGACTCGTGTTAATATTAAATAAGGCTTCATACGTTACCTCCCATATCGGGAACAAATTGGAAGAAGATTATTTTCCCTTGTTGGAAAAATGTCTGGATCATTGTCCCCGATCCCGTTATTAATCGGATTTCTTTATTAATCCTGTTACTTTCAAGTCATTTCGTTGGAGAAAAAAAATTGAGTCAAATAAATCGACGTTTGAACGTCCTTGGTCTCACCCCAATTATTATCCTATCAGTCCCCCACCTCATTAGCCTCAACTACGTGGAAGACAAAAGGGTTTTTTTGAAAACCAATTTTTTTCACCTCACTTTTTAACTGATTAGTTTTTTTTATTCAAAACGCAAAGAAAAGCCACTTTTCTGCCTTAAAAAATTCCTTTTTTTAATCAATTTCTAGGCAAAAATAATTTTTTTGGGGCCATTATAGACAGGAAACAACATTGAACTTGTCATTAAGCGTTCTTTCTTTATTTTCTCTAATTGCACCGAAAAAAAGGGGATGTTTGATTTTAATAAACATGAATTTTCGCGGTCATGCTTTCTTCTCCTACGTGACTATCAGTCAACTTTCAGTTTTCAACCGTCCAAGGTTAAAGAATAAATTATTTTTCCCTTAAGTCCACTGACAAGTTGCGCGTATGATTTATGAGTGATGACATACCGATTGAGGAATGCCAAATTTTTTTTCTTTAATTAACAGGGATGAGCTAAAGCACAATATTGGTTTTACAAAACAAAAATTTTTCTCGTTAAAAAAATTGTGATTCCAGGAAAAGACGTTTGAAAATGCTACTAGGCAAGTCACTTGCAAAACATAAACTTGCTTAACATTGTCCGCTTTCTATGTTGTTTACTAGGAAACTTGAATTTACTTAAATTCGTCTTTTATGAATAAAATATTTTCTCTCCTCTCTCTTTTATGTGAAAACGATTTTAAAAATGTCGTAAGAATAGCCAAAAAATTATTACTTTTTATAAGTCTATTGAGTTGCTAATTTGTAGAAAGCTAAACGTGAGGATAATCATGATTTTAATTTTTGAAGGAATCAAGGTCGAGGGGTTTCGTAATCGAAATTAGTTTTGGTTTTATTTTTAAAAGAGAAACATAAAAGGGTTGTAGATCCATGTCATAATCAGTGAACTCCCCCGCCCCCCTGGGTGGCTAGACGGCCAAAAAAAAGGCCGAAGAATGCAGTCCCATTTTCTCTTCAGACGTTTCTTCGTTCCTTACCTACAAATGCATTAATTTTGAGGTTAACGTACTCCTCTAATCTTTTTTATGACTTTTTTTAAGTACTAAATTTAGGGTTTTTTTTGGTAAAGATTAGAGTTTGTGGGAAACAATTTCGTTTTATCTTCTAAAAGGCCTTCGTTGAGTATAATCCAATGAACTTCTTGTAATAAAATTACATCTTGACGCACGTTGTGAGGAAGAAGGCTTAATCGGTTTAGTTGGCAGAAACTGACGTGTGAACGGAAATCAAAAAATTATTTTTTCCTTTTTTAACCTTTTTCCTCTATGAATGGCAATATAGGAATTTTTTCTTCAAGAAATGGTCTTCCAGGCCCCTAATTAGTCATAATAACCTAGGTTGTCAGTGGTGCCGGCCGACCGTCGCCATTTTTTTTTTTCCGGAAACTTCACAGCCGCAATAGTTAAAAACGTATTGAAGAAGAAAATTGATCGCAGGGAGAATTTGGGCTGCTCACGCCCATTCCGTGGCCTTTTCGTGCGAAGACTTAATCCAGTTAGATTGAAATTAAAAAAAAAAATCAAAGATTTCGCAATTTTAAGGGGGGAAAAATTTTGATAAGTCTTGTCATGAAATTAATGTCGGTTCTGAGGATTTCAACCTTTCTCGAAATAATTGTCTCGAGGTTAAAAACCATTTTGCCCTTGTACTTTAAAAAAGAGCCGGGCGTTTGTCACATCCAAGGCGAATACAATCAGTGTGGGCACACCAGGAAATTCCCATATTTAATTTTTTGACATTGCAAACATTAAAAAATGTGCATCTTCATAGAAAAATTCAAAAAATCTTTGCCAAATGTTTCTTTAACCTACATCTTAAAACCAGTTTTACCGCTAATCTGAGTTGTAGAAAAAATGGCCCCACCCCATTTTTTTATTATTTGAATTATTTTTGGCCTAAAATTGATATAACAAGGTGAAAGTTTAAAATGGACTATTTGAGTAGGATGTCACTTTCGGAAGAGCTAATGGGGAAAGATATTACTTATTATATAAAAAAAACTTAACTTATTTGTTCTTTCATAATAAAAGCGGAAAGTTGTGTAAGAAAAAAATTAGACTAAGAACATTCACATAAAAGGTTCCATCTTTAATACAAATTAAAGTTTCACAAGAAATTCAATTTCGAAATAAGACTATAAAAGAAGAAGAAAAAATTCAGGGCGGAAAATGCTAGAAATGAAAAGGTCAGAAAATTTTCGCTTTGTTCCCACAACATGAAAGGCCGTTTGTTCGTCAACGTATAAAAATTTGTTGACAACCGTGTCGCGCACACGGTTTCTACCCCCATTCCTCCGTAACACTTTTTTTTCTAGTTTCTAATTTTTAAACTGCTTATGAATTCGAGAAAATTTAATATTTTTGTTAAAGGCAGACATGTTCTGAATAGTTTCGTGGTAATGCGGTTGCTCGGCCAATCATGAATTTTCATGGCTGGTTAACACAACGAATTTTCTACTTTATTTACCTTTTCTGTGACCCCAATCATTCTATGTCTCCTAGACAAAAATCCCTTCTTTCTGGCTTAATTTTTCTTCTAAAATCCCTCGTAATCTTCCCTCTTCATATTCGGACTCTTTCATTTATTTTCTACTTATGTCACAATCCATGAGAGTCGCTTTTTAAAAGGAGAAAATAATCATTTTCATGTTCTCCGATGACTCCTTTTTTTATGTAACTTTACGTGTTAAAGTATCACAATGAGAATGGCCCTGATTCCCTATTATCTAACTTGTTTTCCTTCATTTTGCTCAAATTATTATATTAAAAATCAAAAGGAATTTTTTTTAAATATGCAGTTATGGCCATCCCATAGTCCATGGCAATACGGCCAAAACCTCCACCTGTGCCCAGCCACCAACCTCAATTAAGGCCCAGGGCTTTTGCCATGGATTTAACGGGTTCAGAACTGCGTATCGAAAAAAATTTTAAAAAACAAAAAATTTTTTTTGCGCTCACAAATTCCGGCGATCGTCCGATCATCTCTGCGGAAAATCGCATTAGTTGATTTTTGGCCGATAACCTAATGTTTTTGGGAAATGATTCCAGGAATCCGGGAAAAAGCTTCCGTAAAATAATAGTTTTTTGCAAAAAGCTCTAAAATTTTATTTTTTACAAAATTCTTTGTTCCCATTTTGTTTTGGGTCATAACGTAGAAAAAGGCAAAAATAAAAATGAAAGCCGTTGTGTACGACTACGAGGTTTAAAGTCTAGCAATGGGAGCCCAGATGGGGCTTTAGCCATAATGCCATGGCTAATCCACACGTACTTCTTAACTCATAAAATCAGATGAAATCAACTTTTTTTTTTGTTACTGGTGTATGAAAAAAATATCGATTTCGTCTAACGTTTTGAAATATTGAATTGCAGAGGTTGTACAACTGGGAAAAATCTAATAAAAGGAAACCGCACAATTAAAGTTCTTTGAAAAGTGAGCAAAACCAAAACATTTCGCACGCGGTAAATCCTGGATGAAAAACAATTTTTCAGGTCAATCCGGATTTCGCTTCTTATTTTAAGCGTAATGAAAATAATATCCCCATTTTTAAGGTCTTCTCTCTCAAGGCACCTTTTTTTCTTTCATTATTATTTTTTTCCCATTTCATTTTATTTCTCTCCATGAAAATTCGGAAGCTTTAAAAAAGTAGAGGATGAATGTTTTAGTGAGAACGTTCCACAATTTATAAGGAAGGATCCCTGAATTAAATAAAACGTTTCCTGTCGGTTCTAACTGGAAGTCAAACCTAAACGTTAGAATCCTCTTAATTTTAAATTTTCAATCAGAAACACAAGGTTTAAGACAGTTAAGTCAGTCGAGTAATAATTTATTGAGCAAAATTTTGGCAATAAAACTTGTCAAAAATTCCTTGGTTTATCGCTTCTAATTTGGTTCTATGGCACTATGGCAGCCCTCAGATCAAATTTTAAAAACGATTTTTGCTTTCGAAAATCACGGCCTAGGGACTCTAAACCTGTACTTGTACCTGTTTATTTTCCTCGACCTCTCCTATAACCTTTATTTCCCTTTATGCAAGGATCTTTTTGGGGTCAATAATATCCACATACTTTAAATAATTTATTTCCTACCAGTTTCTTAAGTTATAACTCCATAAGTTCATATAAAATTGATTTAATCACAAGTACGGAAATATTTTAAATGTGATGTGAATGATATTAGTAGCAAATTCTTAATTGGCCATGAATACCTCAAAGTCATTCATTGTAATTCATTAATCATGTTAAAGAAAACAAGCTGGTAAAATGTTAGAATTTGAATAAACTTGATACGTGAGGTTAAGCAGAAACGTTGGGTAATAAAAGCCATAAACGGATGGATCAGCGTTTTGCATCTTCTGAACGGTTCGTTAGGCAACTGGGTATTTCGATTAAGTAAAATTTTAATGATCACGTTATTAACTTCCTCAAAAAGAAGTTATTGTGACACCCTCCATGGAACGGTATCTGGAAAAGAATCTTTCAGACTCCCGAAAACTGATTGTGATCTATGCCGACTGGTGCTTGCCGTCCATAGTCTTTTCTCTTGAACTACTCAACCGATGTGCCTTGGTGCTCATAGATATCCCTTTCGAACTTGATTCACAGGTGCGGCATGAAGGTGGGGATTTGCATGGTGGGATCGTGAGATAAAAAAACGAAGAGGGCGGAGGAGTGAGGGATGAGGAGTGTGGACTTAGGCGGGACACAAGTGGGTCAGAAGAGCAGACCGTTATAGCTCACAAGGTTACTGACACCTTCACCGGCCAATTATACAGGACCGAGAAATTCCTGAAATCTACGAACACGTCAGTGTTCCGCCTTTCATGTTTACTTTCCCGTTAAATGGATCTAAAGACCCCAGCAAGCAGGGAAAAAGTTGCCCTTTAAGGGAAGGAATTATCAAAAGTCGCTCATACGTTTTTCAGGACCTGCGGTAGTTTTGGGCCTTCACCAAAAATAGTTTAGGAGATTTTCTACTTAATCTGGATACACCGAAGCCTTCGAATTAAATAAATAATTTCAAATATTCAAGTAATATTTATTCTTGTTTAAATTCTGTACCTTGAATCTAAGTACGTCGGTAAATATTGGAAAAGACATAAAAATTTTATGATATTTTGACCAAGGTGTTCAGAACCTTCAGTGTCCACTAAAAAAATTTTCGATCTATTTTATTTTCTTTCCACCAATCTTCAAGTTGTACAAGTTCAAGGACGTGTTCTTGACCGGGATTCCTTGAAAATGTTAAAAGATCCAAGGATTTACTATTTTTAAAAACTGTTTTGATCCCGTTTTTTTCTTCTAATACCCGTTTCACTTGCGGTCATGCGAAAGAATGTTGGAGATGAAACTGGAATCTATCATCATTAAGGTTGGCCACGAAGTTTGTTTTAGTCTTGTCTGGTTTGAGAATTATTTTTATGGCGATTTCATGTAGTCAATAATCAAATTATTTCGAACATGGCTTTGAAGTCGATTTTCATTAACCTCCTCAAAAGAAATGATATTTTTGGGGGATGGAATTTGCAGACTCCTAAAAAGGCTCTAGAAATTTATTTTGTCCACCAAAATACCATAAAAATTGGCCGAATCACAGTAACGCGTCTTTTTTTCGACCAGAAAATCTAGATTAAGAAAACTCAATTAATTTTTTAAAATCGGGTGACACGGTTTATCTAGGGCAAATAATCAACAAAAAAACGACCCAAAATCTAGAAAAACGAGATTTCTAGGCCAAATGCCTTAAAAAGCACCCAAAAAACCTATTGAAATGGGAAAAACCAGACCAGAAACGCCCAGGAATTTAAAAAATAATATTTTCTTCTTAAAATTGAAGAAACCTCCACAAAATCGGGACAAAAAGGTTCAATTTGCCCGAAAAATCGTAAAAAAGAGCTGGGAGGTTTTGAGGTGGTAAAACTGCAAT
>JACGAQ010002069.1:0-46710 GCA_014119065.1 Orius insidiosus
AATACTCGACCAAACTTCTTCCGTACTGTTCAGAGCTTTGCACGGCTTTGGGATATGGAAGTCGAAAAGTTTTTCACATGTCGAAGGAGAATTACGGTTACGACATTTCTCCAAGACAATCAAAGCCTAAAATCTTTTTTTCAAATCAAATTTCATAAACCTAATTTACCACAAGTCTTTTAGGTTCAATCGTATTCCCTCGTACAATTACTTTTCCGTACCAAAAAGTCTGACGGTTCTCAAATTTCAAATGAATATCACTCAAATCAAATTTTTCAATCGGAAGGTCAGGGCAAGTCGCTACATCATCCACAATCAGCTTTGTTTCTGAGGAAAAAAAAAATAAAATTAAGAAAATTTAGTAAACGTCTCACCATGTTCTATGCATAGATAAATCTGAATCAAGAAAAATAAAAAAATCAATATTTTAAAACACATTTGAGCAAAGGTAATTAAATACTGAAAACCAAAAGTGACATCCTTTCCAAAATCTGATAAATAGAAACTTCCTTTTTATTGATAAAATTAGATGAAGATAAAAATATAAAATAAAAAAGTTTTGATTCAAAACGTTTTTCGTGATGAATTCTCCGAATTGGAATAAAACATCTTTTGGAGGTTATGAGACTGAGGTTTTGAGGGTTTTTGGCCAAATGAGAGAAAACAAGTAAAATTCCGATAAAAAGAAGGTTTTTTTCTGCAAAAAGAGTAAGGAAAATGCCAAAATTCGCTAAATAAGGAGCATCCCGGCGAGGAAAGTCCCAAAAATTTATTGATATGGTTGCTCCCAAAAGATCAGAAAAAACGTCAAAATCCTCTAAATATCGGCTAAAAAATGAAATGAAACTTCTGAAAATCCTAATCTTGAAGTTTCTACGAAATGAGCCATACAACCCCAAAAATTCAAACCATCAAAAATAACCATAAAACATCTTTTAGAGGTTATGAGACTGAGGTTGGTTTTGACGGTTTCTTGGCAATGAGCGAGGAAAACAGCTAAAAATCCGATAAATCGAAGATTTTCTGCAAAAAGAGCAAGGAAAATCCCAAATCCGCAAAAAAGGAGCCTCCCGGCGAGGCGATGTCCCAAAATTTATCGGATATGGTTGCTCCGCCAAAAGATCAGAAAAAAACGTCCAAAATCCTCTAAATATCGGCTAAAAAATGAAATGAAACTTCTGAAAATCCTAATCTTGAAGTTTTTCTACGAAATGAGCCATACAACCCCAAAAATTCAAACCATCAAAAATAACCATAAAACATCTTTTAGAGGTTATGAGACTGAGGTTGGTTTTGATGGTTTCTTGGCCAAATGAGCTAGAAAGCAAGTAAAATTCCGATAAAAGAAGGTTTTTCTGCAAAAAGAGCAAGGAAAAATGCAAATCCGCAAATAAGGAGCCTCCCGGCGAGGCAAAGTCCCAAAATTTATAAGAGATGGTTGCTCCGCCAAAAGATGAGAAAAAACGTCAAAATCCTTAAATATCGGAAAAAATGAAATAAACTTCTGAAAATCCTAATTCTTGAAGTCTTTCTACGAAATAGCCATAAACCCCAAAAATTCAAACCATCAAAAATAACCATAAACATCTTTTAGAGGTTATGAGACTGAGGTTGGTTTTGATTTTTTGGCCAAATGAGCTAGAAAGCAAGTAAATTCCGATAAAAAGAAGGTTTTTCTGCAAAATGAGCAAGGAAAAATGCCAAAATCCGCAAAATAAGGAGCATCCCGGCGAGGCAAAGTCCCAAAAATTTATTAGGATATGGTTGCTCCGCCAAAAGATCAAAAAAACGTTCCAAAATCCTCTAAATATCGCTGAAAAATGAAGAAACTTCTGAAAATCTAATCTTGAAGTTTTTCTACAAAATGAGCCATACAACCCCAAAAATTCAAACCATCAAAAATAACCATAAACATCTTTTAGAGGTTATGAGACTGAGGTTGGTTTTGATGGTTTCTTGGCCAAATGAGCTAGAAAGCAAAATTCCGATAAAAAGAAGGTTTTTCTGCAAAATGAGCAAGGAAAAATGCCAAAATCCGCAAAATAAGGAGCATCCCGGCGAGGCAAAGTCCCAAAATTTATTAGGATATGGTTGCTCCGCCAAAAGATCAGAAAAAACGTTCAAAATCCTCTAAGTATCGGCTGAAAAATGAAGTAAAACTTCTGAAAATCCTTTTCTTGAATTCTTTCTACGAAATGAGCCATACAACCCCAAAAATTCAAACCATCAAAAATAACCATAAAACATTTTAGAGGTTATGAGACTGAGGTTGGTTTTTGATGGTTTCTTGGCCAAATGAGCGAGAAAACAGCTAAAATTCCGATAAAAAAAATGTTTTTCTGCAAAAAGAGCAAGGAAAAATGCCAAAATCCGCAAAATAAGGAGCATCCCGGCGAAGCAAAGTCCCAAAAATTTATTAAGGATATGGTTGCTCCTCCAAAAGATCAAAAAAACGTCCAAAATCCTCTGAATATCGGCTGAAAAATGAAGTAAAACTTGCGATTTCTAGTGACGTCAAAATTTCGTAGAAATCTTGAAGTTTTTCTACAAATGAGCCATACAACCCTCCAAAAACTCGGTTTTTCGGAAAACTTCAGACAGATTCGTGATAATTTCGTCCTAATCGGTAATTCAAAACCCTTTTCAACAATTTTTTATTATTTTATCAATTTTTCAGTTCTTTTGTTATAAAATTGCATTAAGTTACGTCACAAGCTGTTACAATGACGTCACTAGATCCTTTCGCCTTCCGGCTTCCATTTCTCGTTTGCTCTATGGTTCCCACCAAATAATCAGTTGTTATCAAACAATCCCAAGCGTTTGGTCATAATTTACCATCTTTTCACTAATTCAGCTTCAACCGAGGCCCAAAAAACATGAAATAAACTTGTAAGTATGGAAGTAAATTAAAATTAATTTGATATTATGTGAACTTATGTTCTAAAATCAAGGTCGTACTTGAGCGTTCAATGTCATAGCAACGCATTGTAAATATCATCGAAAATCAATTTTATTGGCGTTTATTGGTTTAATTCGCTCATTTTGTTGTCAAAATGGATGTACTTGTAGTTTTTTGGTAAAAGGTTTTGGCTAAAATGGAGTTTTTATGTAATGTTTTTCTGTATAGGTTATGCTAATAGTGATGTTTGGTTTTCAGATTTTTGTTTATGGGAGAGCGTCGAAAGTGGAGAAAGAGGCGAAAAAACAAAGACGTAAACGTATAAGGACGATATTAGCTAAAGAAAGAGAGGAAAAGATGAAGAAACAAGAAGGACTTCTGAAGCTATGCCCGAGATATCAGGCGATGCTGAAAGAGAGGCTGGCGAATGCCGAGTTGAAGGTTCAGGAAGAAGAAAGGAAAGCGAATGAAGCTCGGATGAGATGGGAGCAAAACGAGACTGCCGCGCAGAAAGAATGGCGTAGGAAAAACCTTATGGCGAAACAGGAGGCGGACATGAGAGAAAGCCAACAGGCGATGATCCGCCTCGAATGGGACAAAGAACAGCAAAAGTTAAAAGAAGAAATAGCAAAAATTGAAGAAGAAGATAGAATCCGTAAAGCGGAATATGATCGAGTTATGGCGATCATGGATCAGTTTATCAAAGGTGAAATCACCGAGCTCCCGCCCGAGTTAAACGTCACCGCAGAAACTCAGCCTGGACAAATGATCTGCCCGTTTTACGAAAAAGTCGGCGCTTGCCGTTTTAAAAACAACTGCTCCCGAAATCACGTCACACCAGGTATAAGCAAATGTATTTTAATCCCAGCATTCTACACACATTTTTCATTATCGAACCTCAGTCTAGCCGAATACGACACAGATATTTCATTAGAATACGAAAATCATGAAGAACAAAAGCATTTTTGGAATTCTACGAAGATATAAAAGAGGAGTTGTTGAAATTCGGAAAGATCGACGTTTTAAAAGTCTGTTCGAACGAAGAGAGCCATTTACGAGGTAATGTTTATGTGCAGTTTCAAGAAGAGAGGTCAGCGATGGCCGCTTTTCGAGGATTAAACGGAAGATTCTATGCGGGAAAAAGGATTTCTGTACAGTTTGTCAATATTCCAAGTTGGAATAGAGCGATATGCGGATTGCAGTTTAGAAGAGCATGTCCTAAAGGTAAAGTGTGCAACTTTATGCACGTTTTTCGTAATCCGCACGGTGAGTTTACCATGTTCGACGATGGTAAATCGTTGGTCGATAAATGGAAGTGGTCCGATCAGGAAAGCGACGATGAAAAGGGAAGGAGAAGAAAGCACAAATCACACCGAAGGAGAAGTCGCGAGCGAAGCCGATCCAAAAATCGATCAAGAGATCATGGCTCCAGAAGCCGTCATCGTCGTGACAGAAGCCGTTCTAGGGATTCCAGAAAACACCGAAGGAAACACAGGAGCCCCGAAAGCGAAAGAGATCGCAGAAAATCGGACAGCAGACGAAAACCCAGGCATGAAGACAAACCTAAAAACGAGGACAAACACGAAGATGATAAAACCCTTCGAAACGGATCATAACTTTCTTATTTTTTCCTTTTTCTTTTTTTATATTATTTGACTGATGTATTATAAGGCTGTGTTAGCTCAACAGTTTCTAATATAATAAAATCTGTATAAAACTTGTTTGATTCCTCAGTTTACAGCCGAAGATGTAAAATTTGTAAAAACTAAAAATTTAAAATAAATAGACAGTTTTTATATTTTTCTTTTATTTATTTTACCAATTTTCTCAAAATCTGAATACTTTACGGCAGTGTTTCTCAACCTTTTTGAAGCCTGCACCCCCTAAGATGAGGACTTACCGCTCCTACTTAAGAAAAAAAATAACTTGACGGGCCAGTTAATTTTTTTAACGGGCGGTTAAGCGCCTTACTTAATGGGCCGGTTAAATTTTTGCCCTTTACTTAACGAGCCGGTTAACTTTATAACGGGCGGTTATGTTTATCCTTTACTTAACGAGCCGGTTAAATTTTTGCCCTTTCCTTTACGGGCCGGTTAATTTTTTAACGGGCGGTTAAGTTTTCCCTCTTTACTTAAGGGGCAGGTTAAATTTTGGCCGTTTACTTAACGGGCCGGTTAAATTTTTGCCCTTTACTTAACGGGCCGGTTAACCTTTTGCCCTTTACTTACGGGCCGGTTAACTTTTTGCCCTTTACTTAACGGGCCGGTTAACTTTTTGCCCTTTACTTAACGGGCCGGTTAACTTTTTGCCCTTTACTTAACGGGCCGGTTAACTTTTTTAAAGGGCGGTTAAGTTTTTACAACTTAATGGGCCGGTTAAATTTTTGCCCTTTACTTAACGGGCCGGTTAACTTTTTGCCCTTTACTTAACGGGCCGGTTAACTTTTTGCCCATTACTTAACGGGCAGGTTAACTTTTTGCCCTTTACTTAACGGGCCGGTTAACTTTTTGCCCTTTACTTAACGGGCCGGTTAACTTTTTGCCCTTTACTTAACGGGCCGGTTAACTTTTTGCCCTTTACTTAACGGGCCGGTTAACTTTTTGCCCTTTACTTAACGGGCGGTTAAGTTTTTACAACTTAATGGGCCGGTTAAATTTTTGCCCTTTACTTAACGGGCCGCTTAACTTTTTGCCCTTACTTAACGGGCCGGTTAACTTCTTGCCCTTTACTTAACGGGCCGTTAACTTTTTGCCCTTTACTTAACGGGCCGGTTAAGTTTTTGCCCTTTACTTAACGGGCCGGTTAACTTTTTTAACGGGCGGTTAAGTTTTTACAACTTAATGGGCCGGTTAAATTTTTGCCCTTTACTTAACGGGCCGGTTAAATTTTTAACGGGCGGTTAAGTTTTGGCCCTTACTTAACGGGCCGGTTAACTTTTTAACGGGCGGTTAAGTTTTTACAACTTAATGGGCCGGTTAAATTTTTGCCCTTTACTTAACGGGCCGTTTAAATTTTTAACGGGCGGTTAAGTTTTGGCCCTTACTTAACGGGCCGGTTAACTTTTTTAACGGGCGGTTAAGTTTTTACAACTTAATGGGCCGGTTAAATTTTTGCCCTTTACTTAACGGGCCGGTTAAATTTTTAACGGACGGTTAAGTTTTTGCCCCTTACTTAACGGGCCGGATTAATTTTTTAACGGGCGGTTAAGTTTTGCCCTTTACTTAACGGGCCGGTTAAATTCTTTGCTGCAGTCTGCTCGCTGCTGTGGAAGATAATATGCTAAGCAAGTTGATGGCCTTTTCACAGCCCCAGTGGCTAGGTGCACTTTCCTTTTTATCAATTTCTGAGCAGAAATAGTTCTTATCTTCCATCCTTTGACTACCCCAACGGAAGACCGTAAAGCATAACAGACGACAGAATAAGAGCACATGATTATTAATAGGAGTCAATTTAAAACCGGAGAGATCCGTGATAACGCTGATAAATGCCAGTTGCGTCAATAAATAACGTCCATTGACTTGAGGAACTCAGCGGATCCTTTTTCTAATAATTATTTTTTATTGAAGTTGTGGCCATTTCCCTTTGGCCTAGTAACCTTTTAGGTTAGAATTAATCGCTTCAAGTTCCAACATGTTCGTTCCTGTACAAAATCGGTCTGTTCGCATGTTTTTCGGCCATTACTCGAAAGCGGTTGGACTTCGAGAAAAACTAACGTTTTTAACTTGAAACTTTTTTTGACGCACCAAAATATTTGGAAGTTACAAGCCGGTCGAAGTTTGTTGTTTGCTTTGCCAATAGATTACTACTTTTAAATTCGTCAAATTTAGGGGCCAATGCCCTTTCGCAAATCAATTTCCTAGTCTTCCGGCATCTGGCATTCTATTAAAAAGCGCCACTTAAACACTTTATTAGGCGCAAGAGAAGTGGGGGATAAGGATTCCTTTATTTTTTACTTCGCCGGGGATGAAAAATGAGTTTCCGAGGGAGGGAACTGGGTCAAAAAACCCAAGAAAACGTCGATGCCTCAACTCATTCGTCGTTCGCCCGCTGATGGCAACGTACCGGACATGAAGCCTTGCCTACTTCTAGTCTTCGTCATTGCTATACGATGTTCTGTAAGTACCAACCAAACTTTCTTCTGCTTTAACTAGTACGTTTTAGGAAATAAAGCATAAGTTTACGATTTCCGATGGAAGAAAACTGTACGAAATGGAGGTAAATGTGGAATTCTGGATTGCTTCTGTTGTTACCTTTTTTTGTAGGCTTACAGGGATGAAAAGACGAAAACATGCGTTATTATTGGATATCCGGAAACACAAGATCTCGAAGATAACACAATAACTGTATTGCTGAAATCATTTTTTGTATTTAAAATAGAAGATTTTTAGGTAAAAGGGAGAAACGTCAAGTATATGGAGAAGTTTTGCCAAGGTTTGAAGATCTCGATGGTTTTGAATGAAAATTTCGTGAAGCCAGTGCGATCTTTGAAAAGGACAAAAAGGCAAGCGAGGAAGAAATACAGGGGGCAGACGCAGACTCAGTATATAGCATTCAACAATGGGAAGACTGAAGGAGGAAAAGCAGAGGCGGTTTCCACGCCTGATAATTCTCGTGCGATAGTCAGTAAGTGTTGAAAGAACAATCCTTTTGGTGTGTTAAAAAGGGAGTTTTTAGGTGGAGTGAGCGGGATGGGACAGGCGCAAAGTCAGTCGGGAAGTGATGACTGCGGCGAATGTTACCCGGGTGGATACCAAACGGGACGGTACCCTCAAGGACCTCAAGAAAGGCCGGGGGAATATCCAGGCCGATTTCCAGGAAGGCCAGGTGATCTACCAGGAAGGAGACCAGGAGAATACCCTGGAACTGGAAGGCCGGAAGGGCCAGGAATAGGAAGACCAGGGGAATATCCAGGAGCAGGAAGGCCAGGAGAGCTACCAGGAAGAAGACCCGGAGAGTACCCAGGAGCAGGAAGGCCAGGTGATCTACCAGGAAGACCAGGGGAATACCCGGGACCAGGACGGCCAGGTGATTTGCCAGGACGAAGACCAGGGGAATATCCAGGAGCAGGAAGGCCGGGTGATCTACCAGGAGGAAGGCCAGGCGAATACCCTGGAGCAGGACGGCCAGGTGATCTACCAGGACGAAGACCAGGGGAATACCCGGGAGCAGGAGGGCCGGGTGATCTACCAGGAGGAAGGCCAGGCGAATACCCGGGAGCAGGACGGCCAGTGATCTACCAGGACGAAGACCAGGGGAATACCCGGGAGCAGGAGGGCCGGGTGATCTACCAGGAGGAAGGCCAGGCGAATACCCTGGAGCAGGACGGCCAGGTGATCTACAGGGAGGAAGACCAGGGGAATATCCAGGAGCTGGAAGGCCAGGAGATCTACCAGGGAGAAGACCCGGAGAGTATCCAGGAGCAGGAAGTCCAGGTGATCTACCGGGAGGAAGACCAGGCGAATACCCGGGAGCAGGAGGCCAGGTGATCTACCGGGAGAAAGACCAGGGGAATACCCGGGAGCAGGAAGGCCAGGCGATCTACCAGGCACTAGAAGACCAGGCGAATACCCTGGAGCAGGACGGCCAGGTGACTTACCAGGAGGAAGACCAGGGGAATATCCAGGAGCAGGAAGGCCAGGTGATCTACCGGGAGGAAGACCAGGCGAATACCCGGGAGCAGGAAGGCCAGGCGATCTACCAGGCACTGGAAGACCAGGCGAATACCCTGGAGCAGGACGGCCAGGTGACTTACCAGGAGGAAGACCAGGGGAATATCCAGGAGCAGGAAGGCCAGGTGATCTACCGGGAGGAAGACCAGGCGAATACCCGGGAGCAGGACGGCCAGGTGACTTACCAGGAGGAAGACCGGGGAATATCCAGGAGCTGGAAGGCCAGGAGAGCTACCAGGAAGAAGACCCGGAGAGTATCCAGGAGCAGGAAGGCCAGGGGAATACCCAGGAGCAGGGAGGCCAGGTGATCTACCGGGAGGAAGACCAGGGGAATACCCTGGAGCAGGACGGCCAGGTGACTTACCAGGTGGAAGGCCAGGGGAATATCCTGGATCAGGCAGACCAGGTGACCCACCGGGTACTCTAAGACCGGGAGAGTATCCAGGTTCAGGCAGACCAGGCGAATACCCTGGAGGACGACCAGGTGAATACCCAGGAACAGGAAGGCCAGAAGGACCAGGAATTGGAAGACCAGGAGAGTACCCAGGAACAGGAAGGCCAGAAGGACCAGGAATTGGAAGACCAGGAGAGTATCCAGGTTCTGGACGACCGGATGTATACCCAGGCGCTGAAAGACCAAGTGATATACCAGGAAGAAGGCCAGGTGATCTACCAGGAGGCAGGCCAGGGGAATACCCAGGAGCTGGGAGACCTGGAGATTTACCTGGAACAGGGAGACCAGGAGAATATCCTGGAACGGGAAGACCGGAAGGGCCGGGGATTGGAAGACCAGGGGAATACCC
This sequence comes from Orius insidiosus, assembly GCA_014119065.1. Classification (NCBI taxonomy): domain Eukaryota; kingdom Metazoa; phylum Arthropoda; class Insecta; order Hemiptera; family Anthocoridae; genus Orius; species Orius insidiosus. Next base: position 9,372 of record JACGAQ010002069.1, read on the forward strand.
TGGAGCTGGAAAGCCCGGTGATTACCCAGGGGGAAGTAGACCAGGGGAATATCCTGGAAGTGGTAGACCTGGGGACTATCCTGGAGTGGTAGACCTGGGGAATATCCTGGTGTGGGAAGACCTGAGGGCCCAGGAATAGGTAGACCTGGAGAGTATCCAGGACCTGGAAGACCAGGCGAATATCCTGGAACTGGAAGGCCTGGTGATTACCCAGGAGGAGGTGGACCTGGGGGATATCCTGGAAGTGGTAGGCCTGGGGAATATCCTGGAAGTGGTAGACCTGGGGAATATCCTGGTGTGGGAAGACCTGAGGGCCCAGGAATAGGTAGACCTGGAGAGTATCCAGGACCTGGAAGACCAGGCGAATATCCTGGAACTGGCAGACCTGGTGATTACCCAGGAGGTAGACCAGGAGAATATCCTGGAACTGGTAGGCCTGGGGAATATCCTGGAACTGGTAGGCCTGGGGAATATCCTGGTACTGGTAGGCCTGGGGACTATCCTGGTACTGGTAGGCCTGGGGACTATCCTGGAACTGGCGGACCTGGCGATTACCCAGGGGGTAGGCCTGGGGAATATCCTGGAACTGGTAGGCCTGGAGAATATCCTGGTACTGGTAGGCCTGGGGACTATCCTGGAACTGGTAGGCCTGGGGACTATCCTGGTACTGGTCGGCCTGGGGACTACCCTGGAACTGGCAGACCTGGTGATTACCCAGGGGGTAGACCAGGAGAATATCCTGGAACTAGTAGGCCTGGTGAATATCCTGGTACTGGTAGGCCTGGGGACTATCCTGGTACTGGTAGGCCTGGGGACTATCCTGGTACTGGTAGGCCTGGGGACTATCCTGGAACTGGCGGACCTGGCGATTACCCAGGGGGTAGACCAGGGAATACCCTGGAACTGGTAGGCCTGGGGAATACCCTGGAACTGGTAGGCCTGGAGATCTACCAGGGGGAGGAAGACCCGGCGATTATCCAGGTATGTAAACTTACAAAACTCTTGCACATTAAACAAAACTGCTTTAGATCCTTCAGCAATCGGAAGACCAGGAGAATACCCTCCATGTGATCCCTCTGGTGTGGTATGCAGGCCTGGTGAGAAACCTGTCCCTGGATATCTGGATGGTGACACCCAATCACAAACAAGCGTACAGTTCGACGGTAACGACACAACAGCCAGTGCATCTGCTCAAGGGAAGCTCGGCTCAGGCACAGCTCAAACCCAAGTCTCTGGCACCTACTCTGGTCAGGCTCATTCAGCGCGCAGGCTCAAACAAGCGACGCCGACAAAGGTGCCCAGGCCCAAATTCAAGGAAACGCCAAAGGAACTACAAGTACCGCAAGCGGAAACGCTGGCTCGAGTAAAACTCAAACTCAAGTCCAAGTCGGATCGGAGACAGGAACCACTTTAGCTGAATCGCAAACAAGCGGAGCATCATTTGGTACGAATACTCAAGTGCAGGCTGGAAATTCGGGAGGTCTTGCTGATGCGCAATCAACAGGCCCTGGATCAACATCAAGCCAAGCGCAGATCGGCTTTTTCCCATACGACGGAGCAACCGACGCACAAAAATCCGCTTACAAAGGCGGAGGAACCGCATCAGCCAAAGTTCAGGCCTTTCGGGACAATCTCAAAGCCAAATACAAGGCTCCTTCCGCTACGGCATTTCATACACAGGAGCAGCCCAGTCAGGCTCTGGAGTCTCCGGGTTAAAACTGCCAAAGCTTTCCTACCAGGATCAATTTACAACAACTCAGAATCAAGAAAACAAGTTACAGCAATTCCTCCAGAAAAATCTGCCGCAATTTCTCCAGAAAAATCTGCCGCACCTCCAGAAAAAGCTGAGAAAGTACCAGAAAGTCCAAAAGAAGAGCCCAAAAAGAACAAGCCAAAACTGCCAATTGATGACGTAGACGAAGAATATGATGAAGACGAAGAATATGAAGATGAAGAGGAAGAATCAGTCATTTCAAGAAAATCAAATGTAGTTTTAACCACGACGACTACGACTACAACTCCGGCACCAAAAATTCAAAAAGTAAAATCAGAAACGCTTAAAACTGGGGATATTTTACAACCTGGAAGTGTAATCCCAGGAAGCAACTACGTCATCCCGAACGGCTTCCGAGGGAGAGTCACATCAGCGAAACCTCAATCTCCAATGTTTTACCCATCTCAGTACCCATTGTCGCCACCGACAACGGCCTTGCACCGCAAAAACCGTACGACAGCTTCGTCACAGTCACAAACAGCGTCACCGGTCAAATCAACGACAGGAAAGAATCCGACAACAAAAAATACGCCCACACCTACTACACTAAGTCATCAACCTGCGGCTACTTCACATTCACCTGCACCGCCGTTTCAGGATCCAACGGAAGAACCAAAATCTGCAAACCGAAACCGCAAACGAACCCAGATGGAACGCCATGCAACACTTAAATAATTGTACATATTTGTATCTACTATAAATATATTTATTTATTAATTTTGGTATTTATCCTTATATCACAAATTAAAAAATAATATTACAAAAAATAATTAAAACTAATTAATTTAAAAAAATTTGACTAGAATAACCTATAACATGACTAGGTATAACCTAAAATAATTAGTCTACATTAGCCAATCAGGAGGTGGGAAAAGGCTGTATTATGACTGCTGTTTGTCCAGCCCATTTGATAGAAAATTAAGTTTTTTTAAAGAAACTTGAGTGCAATTGTTACAGGGTGATCCTGATAAAAAGAAATTAAGATTATTTTTAGTGCAGCCTCCTCAGTCGATTACTAAACGATAATTGTTAACAAAATGTACATAAAAATTAAAATAAAATAATAAAAATTAAGATTTTGTGATGTTTTGTGGACTGGAATGTCAATTTTGAAGATTCAAATATCACAGATTTTGATAAACCCAAAAGGTAGAACGGGAGATTTTTGGATGGAAAAATTGCAAAGCCTGTGATAAATGGAATTTTGGCCAATCCAAAAATTGAACCCTTTTAACCCTTTCGAGACCGCGTATGACGCCGGATTCTCTGCGCTACTGGCGCAGCACTTTTCCCCTCTCTTTTCCCCAACCGCTCCCAGCGCCCAGCATAGCACAGAAAGCGACGAGTGATGGATCATCACGTAGTTCATTTCTTCCCCAACAGATTGCCAGTTTTTGCATGTCGCTAGCGCCACGGGAAGCGAAGGTATAAATTTTTTAGAGAGGCTTCCCGCTGGCGCCGCTGGGCAACTAAAGTCGCCTGCGGTCTCCAAAGGGTTAACTTGTTTGTAAAATTACCAGTTTAGTAAGTATCTTCATCGCTTTGTTCTTCTTCATGGAGACGATGGTTGCCGACAGAACTCCGCATTCTAAACATAAAAAGAATTTTTATAGATTTTAAATTAACATTCATCAGTGGATACGTTAACATTGCAATATCGTCGCTTCTATCCAAGCAGCATTAAAAAAAATTTTGCAGTTTAGAAATTGATTAATAAAGAAAGAATATTTTACCTGGTTTGCAAATGTTGTAGTTGGACTTGGAGGCTTTCAACTTGTTCTTGAAGCTCGTCGTTGGTCCTTTGGAGTTTTCTGAGGTTGTTGGTGGCGAATCGACCTCATCTTCGGCAACCGCAAGTTCACGTTTGAGCTCTTCAACTCGATTTCGGAGGCGCTTAACTTCAGCTTCGTACTGCTCGGCACGTCTAGTTGTGTGCGCCAGCTCAGTCGTTTTGTCCACAACCACTTTTTTAAGCTTGTTATGGCTATGCTTTAAATCTGCAAGCTCCTAAAAAGCAAATTAGATGTTGAAACTTGGCAGCTGCTTACTTTGGCTTTATCGGAAACTTCTTGTTGAAGGTGGCGAAGATCAGTGTCTGCAGTTGTAACCGGCCGTCCTCTCCTCTCAAGCCTTTCTTGTAAATCCCTCAAATCGGCTTTTAATTTTTTACTTTCTCTTTCTAAAGCCAATTTTTCTGTTTCGAGTCTTTCCCTTTTTCCCCATTCCGCTGCATTTTCCGCTTGCAGTCTTTCCAACTGAATTTGAAATAAAAAAAGATTTGAAAAAAAAAAGACAAACCTGAGCTCTAAGATCAGCAAGTCTTCTATCCATTCCTTCCCTGGAGGTTGCTTCATCCAATAAATCAGCACGGATTAAAGCAACTGTGTCTTGATGCTGATCCTGAAGCTGCAGAAGTTCACGCACCGCTTCCTGCCTTGATGCTCTCAACTCTTCACATCTCTGCTTCCATTCAGCTAATTCAGATTCTGCCCTTTCTACAGTCCTGCTGAGACCATTCTTCTCCCTACAAAAAACTATAAATACCATTTCATTTAAATTTTTAATATTACTCTCTTTCAGCCTGAAGAATTTTTGCTGTTTCGTCAAGCCTTAACTGAAGCATCGACATTTTTTGATAAACGACTTCCATATCGTTGTTCTCATCATCTTTTTTGGAACCTTTGATACTCCCGCAGAAATCGTTTTCACCACTCCATGAGTCTATATCTCCACACATGATTGTACTCACCTGGAAGCCATGAAAATGTTTAAAAATACTTGTTTAACCATTTCGAGACCGCGACTATGGTTGCCAAGCGCGCATTTCGCTTGGAGACCGCAGGCGACTATAGTTGCCAAGCGCGCATTTCGCTTGGAGACCGCAGGCGACTTTAGTTGCCCAGCGCGCCAGCGGGAAGCCTCTCTAAGATATTAATACCTTCGCTTCCTGTGGCACTAGCAACATGCAAAAACCCGCTTTCTGTTGGGGAAGAAATGAACTAAGTGATGATCGCATCACTCGTCGCTTTCTGTGCTTTGCTGGGCGCTGGGAGCGGTCGGAGAGAAGTGAGGGGAAAAGTGCTGCGCCAGCAGCACCGCAGAGACCGCAGGCGACTTTAGTTGCCCGACAAGAACTGCGGGAAGTCTCTCTAAGATATTTAGTACCTTCGCTTCCCGTGGCGCCTGGGCGCTGAGAGCGGTCGGGGAGAAGTGAGGGGAAAAGAGCTGCGCCAGTAGCGCAGAGAATCTGGCGTCAGACGCGGTCTCGAAAGGTTTAACGATTGGCTTGCTAACTTACCGTTTCCATCGTAGAACATTTTGTATCGATTTCTCCGTTTTTCGAGCTGGCACCAATATTGCTCATATCCTCGACTCCTGAGTCTTTTTCCGGTATTCTGTCGATATCCGACGAACTATTTACATCGTCTTCTCTTTCGGAAGATAAGAAGGCTCCCTATCAGATTCGTTGGTATCCAAAGCCTCCAAAAGCTGATTATCCCATTGGCCAGCATGTTTCAAAAGAAGCAAATGAATCCTTTCTAATTCTTTTCTCATCTGCTCATTGTGAGATTCAAGCTCCATTTTTTCTCTTTTGTACATACAAGTATCCTTGATGGCCGAATCTAGTTTTGAACGTAATAATTTAGCTTCTTCTCTCGCTCTATTTCTTTCACTTCGGACCTAAAAAATTGTTAAAATCATAAGTTAAATAAAAGGGACATACTTTGCTCCATTTTTCTCTCCAGTTTGCTGTACAGTCTGACCACCATCGCATCGTCTTTTCCATCTGAGCGGCCCTCGCTCGCGCTTCTTCTAACTCCCTTTGTCGTAGAGCTTCTTTCGCTTCCCAATCCGTCTCGACGAAACCTCTCGTCGACGAAATCGATCCATCATGTCGTCTAGCACTTCCAACATGTGGTATTTCCATCACTTAAAATTAAAAAAAAATGAATTCCACAGAAATATTTTTTATTTTATTTTTTACGGTTCATGCGTTGCATTTGGATTAGTAATTTTAATAATAATTACATGTCAAAGGTGCCGGATGATTTTTTGGGTGTTTAAAGCATTAAAAAAATACAAAATAAGCGAAAAAAATCCTGAATATCCTGAAGGTAAGTTAAATTGAAACAAATTATAAAAATAAAAAAGACACTCTATTTCTGAGAACGGCGGAAAACAAATTTTGTACACAGAAGTCATAATACCGGTGCCGCAGACTATTTTCATCTGCGCCAAAAAACAAAAATATGTGAAAGACGCCGAAATTCAGACACCACACAACAGCGAGTTTCCGTCGCTGAAATATCAATCTTACATGTTCTGGAAAAAGCAGTTTAGCCAATCGCCAACTTCCGACCGCTCTTCGCTCAACAAAACCCAAGATTCGACTTCAGCAACCGCCGTTAAACCAACCGTTAACAGAAGAACCGAACGCGAAAAATACACACACAATATTTTTTCAGGAAACATCCTCGTAGAATACTCAAGTAAATTTAATCCCCAAAAAAATTAAGTTGAAATTTTAACAGATAATCTTGATTTTGAAGATGTCAAAAATGAAGAAAACAACGAAAATGTACAAACAAAATAAAACATACAAACCTATATTTTATAGAATTTTAATATCAAAAATGCCTTTTTTGAATAAAAAAAGAAACAAAAGTTGATACTTCCACAAAGTTACTGCTCACAAAATTCAAAATGCCGAATTTTGATTACACACCAAGGTTATCCACCTCTTCATACAATGTTGTCAACTTAAAAAATTAAAATAATATCTTAATTAATTTAATAATATAAATTATTTTTATTTTTATTTTTTATTGCGATATAAAATAAAATATGAGTTGAAAAAATATTTGCACAATTTTATGTTATCAATATTTGGTCACATTTATTGATAACAGAAACGAGGTTTCTAAATTTTATGTTATTATTATTTTTAAAAATGGCATTTAAGTTGAATAAGTTATTTTTGTTAAATTTGAATCCGACAAAATGTTTTTTGAGACATAAAAGTCAAAGGAGATGTCTTGGGAAGCCTCCAGGAGTCGCCAGAAATTTGGAACAACGTTTACAAGGTAGTTGGAAAAGATTTTCAAGTCTCTGAAAAATTAAAACGAGGGATCAGGAATATGGATTCTCAAACTTTTTACCTCTCAAAAGGTGGACCTCATTTAGAAGTTGGGCTAATTTTTATGGGATCCAGCAATAGGTTTTATACTTCCTTAAAGAAGTTATTGTGATACCCTCCACGTCGGGTTTTTGGGCACGTATCTTAAGTTTTGCGCCTAAAAATTTGATTAAAAGAGAGTTTTGCGTCTAAAAATAGGATGAAATGAAAGTTTCACGTCCAAAAATTGGATGAAAAGGGAGTTTTGCGCCTAAAAATTGGATGAAAAGGTAGTTTTCCGTCTTAAAGTTGGATGAAAAAGAAGTTTTGCGCCTAAAAATTTGACTAAAAGAGAGTTTTGCGTCTAAAAATAGAAAATGATAGTTTCACGTCCTAAAATTGGATGTAAAGGTAGTTTTGCGCCTAAAAATTAGATGAAAAGAGAGTTTTGCGGCTAAAAATAGGATAAAATGAACGTTTCAAGTCCAAAAATTGGATGAAAAGGTAGTTTTGCGCCTAAAAATTGGATGAAAAGGTAGTTCTGCGCCTAAAAATTGGATGAAAAGGTAGTTTTGCGTCTAAAAATAGGATATAAAGAGTGTTTTACATCCAAAAATTGGATAAAAAGGGTGTTTTGCGCCTAAAAATTGGATAAAAAGGTAGTTTTGCATCTAAAAATTGGATAAAAAGTGAGTTTTGCTTCTAAACATTGGATAAAAAGGGAGTTTTACGTCCAAAAATAGGATAAAAGGAGTGTTTTACGTCCAAAAATTGGATGAAAAGTGAGTTTTGCGTCTAAAAATTGGATAAAAAGGCAGTTTTACGTCCAAAAATAGGATAAAAAGAGTGTTTTACGTTCCCAAAATTGGATGAAAAGGTAGTTTTGCGCCTAAAAATAGGATGAAAAGGTAGTTTTCCGTTAAAAAATTGGATGAAGAGGTAGTTTTGCGTCTTAAAGTAGGATAAAAAGAGTGTTTTACGTCCAAAAATTGGATGAAAAGGGAGTTTTGCGCCTAAAAATTGGATGAAAAGGTAGTTTTGTGCCTAAGGAACACTTAACGCTACAGTTTTCAACCGATTTTCATCAGATTTTCCCCCAATTTTCTGAAGTCAGTAAATAAGAAACTAACGAGGGCGACTTTTGAATTTCGAAAAAATGGCGGAGTCTGTTTGAAATTTTAAAAAAATATGCTGCGGCCGAACCGTTGGTCCATTTTTCACCAATTACTCTTTATATTTTTTATGAATTTTTGGGGTAAAAATTGTTTGTTTTTTTTTTTTAGTAGGGACAAATTTCATACTTCCACCCGTTGCGAGAGGCACACCCCTAGGGCAAAGAAACCATTATTTCTACCTTGACGTTTAGAGAAATTTTTGGAAAAAAAATTGAAAATTTGTCTAAATGCTTGAAATTATTATAAAACCTCCTTTGTACTTCCCCACCCTTAAACTTCCCTTCCCATATACTTTGCCCTTCTTAATACATCCCTCCTTAATACTTCCCCTCCTTATTACTTCACCCTACTTAATACTTCCCCTCCTGAGAATAACTCCCAAAAACCCGATTAAAATGTCCATTTTGGGCTTAAGACTCCTCTAAAAATACAAAAATTTCGGAACTCCTGCTTTAATATTTATTCTTTTTTTCTAGAAATTAATTATAAAGATCCCACATTGTTTTACAAAGTAAACATCGGATATTCACTTCCTAAAATATCAAGGCGTGAAACAACAAGCGAACATATAGAAATAATTAAAAAAAATAAAAACGACAAAAGTCTCTACGAATCAGCTCGTGACAATAAACGCAAGTATTTTGTTTTAAAAACCAAAATATATTAATTTTTTTTAAATTATAGTGTTGATACCTTTGGATGAAGTTGAAGCCGAATGGGAAAAAACCGTTGGGCCAAATCATATAAAGACAATTGCTGACCATTATGCGGTTTATGACCATTTATTTGGCGATGCTTATTTCTATCCTGTGGTACCACTGACCGTTCGGTTTTTACAGGACGATAATTATTTTCCAGTGTACCGAGGAAATACAATTCTACCAAATGCTGTATATAAAATTTCGATATCTAAATTTAAAAACTAAATTTTAAATTTTAGGCGAATTCAGAACCAGAAGTCCAATTTGAATCTGATAAAGATTCCCTTTGGACTTTGATTTTGACGACTCCCGACGGCCATTTGGAATCTGAGAAACTTGAATATGTCCATTGGTTTGTGTGAGTATCTCAAGAAAGCCTCTTGGTTCTTACTAATTATTAAATTTTTTCAGAGGAAACATAAAAGGAAATGACCTTAAAAATGGGGAAATCGTTCACGATTATTTACAACCTCTTCCCTTAAAAGGACTTGGTTACCTCCGTTACATATTCATACTCTACAAACAGGAAAAACAGATCGATTTTTCTAACCTGAAAAAAGAACTGAGGTAATTGAAAATAATTTCTTTTATATTGGACTGAGAAAATTAAGAAAAAAGAAAATAATAGGAAAAAACCTGACGTGAGGGTAATATATAGGGTTGATTCGATATGCCCTTCCTTCCGATATTTCGGAAGGAATTTATTGGATGAACTAATATATCGGAAGGAAAATATTGGATGAACCGATATATCGGAAGGAAAATATTGGATGAACCGATATATCGAAAGGAAAATATCGGATGAACCGATATATCGGAAGGAAAATATCGGATGAACCGATATATCGGAAGGAAAATATCGGATGAACCGATATATCGGAAGGAAAATATTGGATGAACTGATATATCGGAAGGAAAATATTGGATGAACTGATATATCGGATGAACTGATATATCGGAAGGAAAATATCGGATGAACCGATATATCGGAAGGGAAATGTCGGATGAACCGATATATCGGAAGGAAAATATCGGATGAACCGATATATCGGAAGGAAAATATCGGATGAACCGATATATCGGAAGGAAAATATCGGATGAACCGATATATCGGAAGGAAAATATCGGATAAACCGATATATCGGAAGGAAAATATCGGATGAACCGATATATCGGAAGGAAAATATCGGATGAACCTATATATCGGAAGGGAAATGTCGGATGAACCGATATATCGGAAGGAAAATATTGGATGAACCGATATATCGAAAGGAAAATATTGGATGAACCGATACATCGGAAGGAAAATATCGATATTCCGACATATCGCGATATAAATCGATGTTCCATACCCATATGGTATGGATGTTATCACTTATCACTGATAAGTCATAAGTTTTCCGTGTGTTGCCCCATTTTTCTGTCGGATTCATATCGTAAAAATATCATGATATATCGGAATATCGGAAGAACACCGGAAGGGAAATATCGGTGCAAATATCGGAAGGAAAATATCAATATTCCGATATAGCGGAAGTATCGCAACAACCCTAGTAATATAATTACTTCTTTAAGGAAGTTAAAACGTTCGCCCCTTTACACCTACTACCTCTGGTAGAGATGGCCCTAATCGTAATCATATTATTTTTATAATGATGACGATTAGGGATATGAATACAATTATGATTTTCATTAAGATTTTATTTTTTTTTAAAACAATTTTTGCAGTTTATAGATCAAAATAACTCACAAATTTGTAGGTAAATTTTGAAAAAATTAAATTTTTTTTCAGTTTTTAAAAGTACTAGTTTGAAGAGCTTCCAAAGAAAACTTCCTTAAAGTGAAGTAAAAATATAGGAGGGGAAGTATTAAAGAGGGGAAGTATAACGGAGGGAGAAGTGTAACGAGGGTGAAGTTTTTTTTTTTTTTTTTTTTTTTTCCAAAAAATTAGAAATTTTTTCGAAATTTTTTTTTTTTTTTCAAAAATTGGAAAATGTTTAGAAAAAAAAAAATTTCACCCCACGGTACACTTTCCCCCTCCATATACTTCTCCCTCGTTATACTTCCCCTTTAATACTTCCCCCTCCTATATTTTTACTTCTCTTTAAGGAAGTTTTCGTTGGAAGCTCTTCAAACTAGTACTTTTAAAAACTGAACAGGAAAAAATTTTTAATATTTGTAAAAAATTTACCTACAATTTTTTGAGTGATTTTGATCAATAAACTGCAAAAATTGTTTTAAAAAAATAAAATTTTAAGGAAAATCGTAATTGTATTCATATCCCGAAAATATTTTAAGTATCAAGGTGGAAATATGGGACTTTCGCCCAAGGGAGGTCCCTCTCGTAATGGGTAGAAGTATGAAATTTCTCCTACTAAAATGTTAATTAATTTTAAACAATTACCAAAAATTCGTAAAAAATATAAGGAGTTATTGGTGAAAATAGGACTGGCCGCAGCAAATTTTTTCAAATTTCAAACAGACATATCTCCGCCATTTTTTCAATCGTCCTCGTAAGTTTCTTATTTACCAACTAAAGAAAATTAGGTGAAAATCTGATAAAAATCGGTTGAAAACTGTGGCTACGGCCGGCCGGTACCACAGACAAACTTGAGATCGGTAAACATTAATATTCCACTTGAACCTCTGGGGTCTGGATGACCCTTCCCCAAAACCTGACGTGGAGGGTATCACAATAACTTCATCAAGGAAGTTAAAAATAAAAATTCTCAAAAATTGCAAAATTACGATTTTCTAGTAACAGAATCTTATCCCACTCATTTTCCTTTCCTTAGATGGTAGAGTCGCCTTATAGAGCCTAAGGTCGTCGGTTCAAAGCCCCCTGGGTGTCTTAATTTTTTTCTCAGTTCATTATAAAAATAAAAAGTTATAAACCTGATTCAATCAACCTCTAAAATTTCAATTTTTTTTTAGTGGTGATTTAAACAATCGGAGTTTCTCAACACTCGATTTTTATAGAAAAAATCAAAACGATCTGACTCCTGCAGGACTTTCTTTTTTCACCGCCCACTGGGACGAGTCCGTCAAAGAATTTTACAATCGGAACCTAAATTCCGACTGCCCCGAATTCATTTACGACTTCCCTCAACATTTTTATAAACCGCAAGAATGGTTTCCTCTCAAACGTCCATTCAATTTGTATGTAAAATATTAACAAAAATTTAAAATTAATTATTCTTTTTAGATATTTGGATAGATATAGAGATGAGAAAGAAATAGCTAAAGAGCATTTGGTGAGACAGTTGAAGAATATTGATCCTTTTAAGCCTAAAGCTCCCAAGCTGAAATATCCTAACGCCCAGTATTTTAAACCAGGGACTCCTTCTTGGTTGAAAAACGAAATTGTAAAAGAGCGTTTAGGGTGGTCTCGTTATAAAGATTATGAATTATAAACAATTTTTTTTAAATAAAAAACATTTTTATCCTCTACCTATTTTAACCCGAAAGGTCATAATGCAAATATCTATTGTTTTTTTTTTATTCGATTTTTTGTATCCCCTCTCCCATTTTAATAGGAGCCTAGGTTTGGATTGTCTCTCGACCTCAAGGTCTGTGAGAGTTGGAATAGTGGGGAAACTGGTAAGCCTTTCTACGTACAGACCACTTTTTAATTTTTCTTAATCTTAAGTCAACTTATTTTCAATATACTTGAAAATTTTGAACTTTTTCAAAGAGTAGAAACACCCTAATCAAATGGTAATTAAATTATTTTACGACCTTCTTTTCTAAATTGCATTTATTTTAAAACTTTCTTTTTTTTTTTAAATCAATTTTTATTTTAAAGATGCAGAAGTATAAAAAAGATAAATGCACTTTATATTTGATTTACCTTATGTAACGAATTATTTTTGTATTTGTAGAGTATGAGTTTAAATTAAAAAAAAGTGCGTTATCTTTAAAGATAAGGTTCATAATTATTTTTTATATTCAGAAGCCAGTATGGCTCTTCCCGAAATAGACAGAGAAACCGGCGAATTTGGCGGCGGCGAAATTTGCGTACGATGCAACCCGCAAATCGACCACGAAACTGGCGAGAGGGAAGTGAATTTAAACAAGCCTTCTTTTAAGGTAAGAAAACATAAAACTTTTTATTTCACAAGTGTCACAATTATAATTTTTTAAAAAGAAGAATATGGATTCCTCTTGTCTGTGGCGCCCAACCTTGATTTTCCATAAAATTAATGAAATTTTTTTTTTTAGATTCCACTGTTTACGGAAGAGAAGAAACCAAAAACGAAACATAACCTATCTCGCTTCTGCTGTGGAGAACACAAATATACAATATTCCTCATGATCTTAACTTTAATAATGATCCTCCCAGCATTCGGAGTGACCGTTTGGATCCTTATAGAAACCGTACTCCATTTCTACATTCACCGAAAACCACATTTGATGGCTCGGTATCCTCTTCACAGACTCGTCTTCGCAGAATTCTGCGCTGTCTGCCAGTCCGAACGGTGCATGAACATCGTCGGGAAACTTCAAGATATGAGAACCAACAAAATGAGACAGTACGTTCGCAATATACCGATCGGTACATAATTTCAGTATTATAAACTTTTTAAAAAGAAAAGTTTTATCCTTTATGTGATTTCTATATAGAAACTTGTAATCTGTAGACCTATAAGTATGGAATACCATCTTAACTATTTTTTTGTATATTTTATGTACACCATACTTAGACTATGTACTAATAAGGTTTGGGTTTAATAAATGATGTATTGTAAATAAAATTTCATTTTTAATCCTTTCAAAGGAAAAAAACCTGGGAATTTCGGAAAACATTATTGGTGAATGCCCAAGAAAGGCGTCAATCTGTTTGCATTGTACAATTTTTTGGTATTTTGAAACATAGTTTTGGCTAAAAACCAAGAAACTAGCAAAAAAACTGTAAAAATATGGTTTTTCTGTTTGAAAAAACCCCGGAAAACTGACCCCCCCCCCCCTTCTGAGGACCATGCCAAAGAAGCAGCAATCACCTTTTCTAAGTAGACAGTTCCCCTCTTTCTCCAGAGATGGCGTCTGAAGGTCTTGTCGGCTTTTCGTTATTTTATTAATGTTTTTATAGACTGTCGTTTTTAAGTTGGCAACCTCCATTATATCCATTAAAGATAAAAAAAATTTCTATGGCAACTTCCAGCGCTTGGCTTTAACCAGACAAGAAGTTTTGGTACTTTACTTCGGGCATAAACGGCAAAATTCATAACATCTTGTACACTAGTCTGGATGGCTAAGATTGAGAGTAGATCAGCTGGATGCAATAGTCATAAAATTCATAACATCTTGACACTAGTCTGGATGGCTAAGAATGATTGAGAGTAGATCAGCTGGATGCAATAGTCATAAAATTCATAAAAGTGCACTAGTCTGGATGGGTAAGAATGATTGAGAGTAGATCAGCTGGATGCAATAGTCATAAAATTCATAACATCTTGTACACTAGTCTGGATGGCTAAGAATGATTGAGAGTAGATCAGTGGATGCAATAGTCATAAAATTCATAACATCTTGAACACTAGTCTGGATGGGTAAGAATGATTGAGATCAGCTGGATGCAATAGTCATAAAATTCATAACATCTTGTACACTAGTCTGGATGGCTAAGATTGAGAGTAGATCAGCTGGATGCAATAGTCATAAAATTCATAACATCTTGAACACTAGTCTGGATGGCTAAGAATGATTGAGAGTAGATCAGCTGGATGCAATAGTCATAAAATTCATAACATCTTGAACACTAGTCTGGATGGGTAAGAATGATTGAGATCAGCTGGATGCAATAGTCATAAAATTCATAACATCTTGTACACTAGTCTGGATGGCTAAGAATGATTGAGAGTAGATCAGCTGGATGCAATAGTCATAAAATTCATAACATCTTGCACACTAGTCTGGATGGCTAAGATTGAGAGTAGATCAGCTGGATGCAATAGTTTTGCGATAACGTTAGAAGGTATAACTTAGAAGGATACTTAGTGTATAGGAGGAGGAAATAAAAACCTAATTTGATGTTTAAGCTTATGTCGGGGGTAAGAATAAAGCGTTCCCAGAAGTGCTATGGGAAGTCGGGAGGGGAAAAAAAAGCGTCCAACATGTCCGGTTCTCCATGACGTAGTTTGTATTCAGGTCGCGCTCAACGAGCGGGGAAAATAAAAACGAAGCCCGTGCACTCCTCGGAGCAAGCGAATTGTTTAATTCCGAACCCCTCCTCGACTTTCCAACCCACTCGGCTACTACTAGACTCCGAGTACCCTCTACGCTATTTTATTCATACAGGGCCTCGGAATATTGTTGCCCTTTCAGGTTTCCCCTCAGGAGAAATTTTCCTCTCCTTTTTCTTCTCTTCTCTCCTTCCAATTTCACGTTATCACCGCTATCGGACGTTTTATTACAAATTTTAATATTTAACGGTATTTTTTTAAACTGTAGAACTCGAGGATTTTTGAGGTCGCAGGCATTCTTCAAGCTCAAAAAAAGCTGAAGTCCTGCGTGGAATAATCGGGGGAATAGCAAGCAGAGCCCAAGTCAAGGGGACGCCAGGCGCTAGATGAAGAGCGAACATTCAGAGTTCATACCAATAGAAGGGATGAGGGCTCGCAATCCCTTTGACTCGTGCCCAGAGGTAGGATAAATTAGGGGAGGAGTGACCTTGAACAGAGAACGGACCAATAGGATCCCTCATTACCTCCCAAGGCCTTGTCAAAGTAAAAGCATTTTAATAATTTTTGTTAATATCCCAACTGCTGGCCCTAGCGAGATGACAAATTTTGGAATCCAGCCGGATTTTTGTAATTAAATTTTTGCAAAAGTTTATGTGAGGTTAGTATGTAGCAGGTGTCCCACAAGGAGTTAAAATCAATGTGTCCCGCGTTGTGAGAGTGCCTTGTTTACATTGTTGGTAACCATGGTGACCTTAGCTCTCCCGCCTCCCTTTCCGCCCTCTATAAAATGTAGGGCCGAAACCCTTCGAAATTTCTTGAACGTTTCGTGGAAATTTCGAGGGCCCGATTTCGCTCATAATTGTTTCATAGCCGACGGGTTCGAGCTTGAAGGTGTTATCCCTCAAATCGGCGGTCCGGTTAACGAACGTCTGAATTATGTAGGCGTGGTTTAGCATCCTCCCGAGATCTATGGTCATCCTCACCCTCAACTATTCATGATCTAATAGCTTTCAGAGTTGTCTACCCGGTGCCACTCACTTTCTAGACGTACCCCTTCTTCTCTTCAACTCAAGACAATTATCATCAAATCTCAATTCCATTTACGACGTTGAAGCCTCTTTACATCAAATATTCAAAAGAGGCGAATCAATTTCTTCGAGATTTTCACCTATTTCCTTATTTTTCCTACGAGAGCTCAGCATCGATGGCCGACAAAAACGTGTAGAACTAGCGCTCCAAGCGATTAAAGACCAAAATTAGACAAAAAAAGGCGGGAGAAAGAGGCCATAACCTGTACTTTGTAACCTTATCATTTCACATTAACGCTTAGCCACTAGTTCCATATGGATCTACCTCACGGCAGCACGGCATCATCATCTTAGACCTGATAAGAATTTTCCCAAGCTTAGAACTTTTTTCCTACGAGTGCTCAGGCCGACAAAACGGGTAGAACTAGCGCTCCAAGCGATAAAGACCGAAATTATACCAAAAAAAGGCGGGAGAAAGAGGACATAACCTGTCTACTTTGTAACCTTATCATTGCCACTCGTTCCATGTGGATCTACCTCACGGCAGCACGGCATCTTCATCTTGGACCTGATAGGAATTTTCGCAAGTTTTGAAGCCAATTCTTGAGTTTTTGGTGACCTTTTGAAGTGAGGAAAAAAAAAAGAAATCGATACAGAGTGCAATTCGATTGAAATTCTAGCTCGAGGGCGTTTTGACGACCCGTGAAATTTCTCGACAAACATCGTTTCTAATCTCGGATGCCCCTAGGACACGTTTAAGTGCGGGTTTCGACGTGACGACATGTTTGTTCTAACCGCATTCCCATTAATTAATTCTCCCCCGCTGATTGGGCACAATGTTGACCAATCACTGGTTTCGCCTTAGGCTTTTAATGTGGATAATATCAATATTTAATTAATTAATTAATTTCCTAGGGAGTTAAACACGAATGGGAAGGGGATAAAAAAATTGAAATTTTTTTCACCCTCTGCAGTGCCCTCTGCAAAATAATTCCGCATAGCTAATAAGACTCCAATGCAGCATCTATCCCAAATCTTTTTTCTACCCCTCACCTTTTCTTTTTAAATTATTAACGCAAATGTAGTGAGATAATTTGTCAGCCTTTTCAGCCAAGCAAAAACTTATCAGCGGAGTTTTGGCGACGAATTTTTGCTTATAAATTATACCATGGTTTATGGGACTATTTTGGAGTATAAAAACGGTTTTCCCCTCTGGAATGGAAGCCAAAGGTGAGAGACGATTGTAGAACGGTTTATAACTAATTCATCCGACGAGTTGACCAAGTCCTGGGCGATGCAATTAGCGCTCGGAGCCCTCCCGCTGTCAGTCAGAACCTTTTCCCTGTCACCCGGCTTCCATTAACCTCCCCTTTCTCCCGACATAAAAAGTCCTGAAAACAAGGAAATACTTTTTTTAAAGTTGCTAAAAGTTAAAAAACGGTATTTTTTCTTTTTTTTTTGTAATTTCTATCCGGAGCTCGTTAGCGTTTTGCAAGTATAGAGCAAACAATGAACAATTAGTTGACGCTCTTATAACAGCGGGAGTCTTTTGTCCGTTTTTTAACAGCCTCACATCTGTCATATGCTAAAGGATGAGATTCATCGATGGGTAAATATTTGCTTTTTAGGTCATTCAATAATCTGTTCTGTTTATTGACTTAAGAGGGAGAAACACTTGGGTCAGATTGCAAGGATTAATGGACTTCAAAGCCTATACTTTCATCACTATTGGGATACACCTACGGTGATCAGATTTTTTTTCCCAAAAAGAAGATATTTTTCTGCGCTATAGATTTTTTTCTCTATGGATCTTCTCTAGACTGTAAGAATGAATACATCTCCAAGCATTTTTTTTAATCCACAATACACGATACAAAATTAAACAAGGTCAAACAACATAAACAAGCGATAAACTGTGTGAAACCAAACCTTGTATGAAACCTCATTATCTCCATGAGGTTTCACTCCTCCATTCGATAAACGATATCAGGATGGCCAACCCGCTATAATGACTGTCATAACATTTCCCTACGCTCATGAACTAATCTTCTTTAAATTTTTTTTCTCTTTTACTTATTTATTTATTTTTGAATTGAAGAATTCCAAAAAGTGGTACGCTTGTTAGCACATGATACGTGGTAGTACATGGAAACCAAAAGCAGTACATGTCCTTCCAAATAAGTACGTCTGGTCACCGTAGATGTACCTAAAGGCCTT
This sequence comes from Orius insidiosus, assembly GCA_014119065.1. Taxonomy (NCBI): domain Eukaryota; kingdom Metazoa; phylum Arthropoda; class Insecta; order Hemiptera; family Anthocoridae; genus Orius; species Orius insidiosus. The sequence goes on from JACGAQ010002069.1 coordinate 27,565, forward strand.
CAGGGCAATTTGGCTTTGGAGGGTTATTTTGAGATTTTTTTTCCCGTCGTAAAAAGACTGAATTAGAAAATGATGAGCGTGCATTAAGATCTAGGGAGGCGTTAATGCGTGACGATGCAAACCGCAGGCTCTCATTAAGCCCCGAGTGAGGTGCATTAGGTGTAGGATAGACGCGAAAATGTCCCCCCTCCACCCTCCCCTTACCACCTATCTTCCCCATCATGGAGTCTCTTTAGGATTATGCTAATGGTCCGCGGTTTTCCTTTGAGAAGTCCCCGCCTTTAGCGATCCCCCGACATCACCAACACACAAAGAACCAGAAACGTAAATCCTTATATTCTCCCTTTTCGTAATTAACCTTTGAAGCAGAAAGCCCGTGTGTAAGAAAGGTCAGAATTAAATTTACGTTTCCATTTCACCAACCAAATTATACATTATTCTCTAACAAATTCTATTACATTCATAGCAATAGTAAAATAATATCACAAGTTTTTAACTTTAACTTCCTTAAAGAAGTTATTGTGATACCCTCCACGTCGGGTTTATTTGGGGGGGGGGGGGGGCTCTTCCAGACACTTTACGGCCACAGTTTTCAAACGATTTTCACAAAATTTCCACACAAATTTCTTTAGCCGGTGAAGAAGAATGTAACGAGGGCGAATTTTGAATTTCGAAAAAATGGCGGAGATATGTCCGTTTGAAAATTTAAAAAATTCGCTGCGGCCGAACCGTTAATCCGATTTTCACCAAATTTTCACCAATTACTCCTTATATTTTTTAAGAATTTTCGGTGTAAAAAAATTGCCACTTTTTAATTATTATTTTTTTTAGTAGGGAGAAATTTCATACTTCTACTCATTACGAGAGGCACATCCCTAGGCCAAAGAGCCCATTATTTCTACCTTGACACTTAAAAAATTTTTGGAAAAAAGAACTTAAAAATTTTCAAAAAAAAAACCGAAAAAAAAGGAAAAACCGAAAAATTTTTGACAAAAAAATCTTAGAAAATTTTTCGAAAAAAAAAATCGGAAAATTTTTCAAAAAAAAAAAAGGAAAACCCGGAAAATTTTTCGAAAAAAACTTAGAAATTTTTTGAAAAAAAAAAAACTCGGAAAATTAAAAAAAAATATAAAACTTTCCTCTTCCTTATTCTTCCCTCCTTTATACTTTCCCTCCCTTCGTTATACTTCGTTCCCTTATACTTCCCCCTCCGTTATACTTCCCCTCCTTTATACTTTCCCTCCGTTATACTTCCCCTCCCATATACTTCCCCCTCCGATATACTTCCCCTCCCATATACTTCCCCCTCCATTATACTTCCCTCCCATATACTTCCTCCTCCGTTTTACGTCCCTCCGTTATACTTCCCCCTCCTGTATACTTCCTCTCCTATATACTTTCCCTCCTATATTGTTACTTCTCTTTAAGGAAGTTTTCGTTGGAAGCTCTTCAAACCAGTACTTTTAATAGCGAGGGGGCCCTCTTTATTTCGAGCTCCGAGTTACCTTCCCAAAAATCGTGGATAGTAGCCGTTCGTCTTTCCTCCTGCGCGAAGGCCGAAAAAATCGTGTAAGCATCCTTGACCATGGGTTAGTTAAGTAGTTTAAGTTAAAAAAGACTCTCAAAACCTCCCAGTAGTTTCATCTAGGAACGCGGTAGCGTTCCGCCCCGCCAAGCAACACCCAGTCCGAAGACGTCAGAAAACGGTACCTACCAAGTGTATGTTTACTGGACGTCACGATTTGCGTTTTTCAGGTATCTGGATCTCGGCTCCCTGTGGACCGATCGACTTGAAATTTGCTACAGATTTACTTTGATATGATATGAGTAAACGCTGAAAATTTCAAGTCGATCGGTCCACAGGGAGCCGAGATATAAAAGTCTGAAAACCCGGTTTTTCGCCTTTACCGTGTTCTTCTTCTTCTTCTTCTTCTTCTTCTTCTTATTCAGCTAGACAAGGCTACAGCCTCTCCTAGCGCACCGATTGACTTGAAATTTTGCACAGAGCTTCCTTTCAACTTGAGCCAGTGCCTTTTGAAAGATTTACCCCGAAATCTTAGCTTAAAAAAAAGTTAGGAACAAAAAACTGAAATTTTAGGGTAATTTTAGCCACTTTAACGGGTACACAGCCTGGAGACAAGACCAATCGACTTGAAATTGTGCACAGAGCTTCCTTCTGAGTTTAGCAATGAGGACGAGTATAGTAATGAGGACGGATTTCGGAATGGGTCATCCAGACCCCTCAGGGTCAATTTGACCAGTGACCATTTTTCCCGGGCAACTGAAACAACGCGCGGTTCTTTTAGGAGTTTTACGATTCATTTGAATTTAAACTACAAAAAGATATGATATCCCCCAAAAAACACCCCGTGTAAAAAACACCCCGCCTCGCAAAAATCCTTTTACATCAGCCGGAAAAAGTTGTGATATCAACTTCCCCGCCCTCAAATGAGCGAGAAGAGTCGATACGCCCGAGTGGTAGGAACGATGATGTGAGAAGCATGATGCCCGTGCTCCCGTTTTCAATGCTCCCCTTGGCGGCATCGCGAAATGTTTGTTTACAGGGACGTAGTTAAGACGTGCTGTGCGTTCTTCGGGAAAAATCGTTATGATTCAAACACTCAGACATACGTAGATGAAGGCGTAGTGTCATGTGTGAGTACGGGGGGGGGGTATGTGTATGTATGTGTATGGGGTGTATACTAGTGATTAGTTAGGAACTCAGTGATAACACAGTAATTCTTAAGCGTTCCAGGACGTTCCAGGGCTTGATAAATAACGGCAATCACTGATACAAAGCATTTCGCGATGCCGCCAAGGGGAGCATTGAAAACGGGAGCACGGGCATCATGCTTCTCACATCATCGTACCTACCACTCGGGCGTATCGACTCTTCTCGCTCATTTGAGGGCGGGGAAGTTGATATCACAACTTTTTCCGGCTGATGTAAAAGGATTTTTGCGAGGCGGGGTGTTTTTTACACGGGGTGTTTTTTGGGGGGATGTGTATTTTAGGATGATCCTTTAATTTCGTTAAGGCGTGTATTTCGGTGCAGTCGCCCTCTCTCAACAGGTAGCAGAAATTATTTGTGGGTAGGAGAGAACGAAGTATTAAAGAAAAGCCAATTTTTTCCTTTTGGTAATCCAATATGTCAAGGACGCCCCCCCCCTTCGCATTTCTATACTTTGCTACAAGTTTCAAAAGCCGTGACAGTAATCAGATCTTTTTCCTCCATAACAGGATCTACCTGACAAGAAGCCACGTGAGTGACGGGAGAGTTCGGAGATTTAGCAGGCATTGGATCCTTCCCGCCTTTAACCCTCTTTTGGCGTGGAGGAAGGGGCGGTGCGGGGAGATAACGTTTTCCGGGGAGGAGCTTTTGAGAAAATTGGAAGCGAACTGACGTAATTCTCAAGCCTCTGTCATCCCGAAGTTTATTTTCAAACATTTAAGTCTTCCAATCCTTTCGATTAAACCATCATATTCGAAAACTTAAAATATCTCATCTAGAACAAGCGCTAATTTTTTTTTTTTTAAGATAAACATCCTTTTTAAATTGTAATTTTGTATAGGCAATGGAGAGCTCTTTAAAAATTAATTAACTAGAGCAAATTAAAGTCTATACTTAATTAAATTAACTTCAAAGTCAATTAATATAATGAAATTCTATTTAGCGGAACAATTTAAGGTGGTGATAAATGCAGTTATATTTTCTAACGATTAGGTAAGCCATTTTTTATGGGAAAAAAAGGAGGTACTGCGGGTGTTAAAGTGCGCTTTCGAGCACACAATAAAGGAGAAGGCCCGTAAAGCGTCAGTCCCCCTTCCGCCAACCATTGGCCGGCTTCCAACAAACTCTAGTCGGGCTCGAGTACAAATTGCCCGGCAATCCAATTGGGCTCGAGTTTTATGTGGTTTCCTCTCTCCTCTTTTTTTCTCTTCACCTTCCTTCCCGGGCCCTTTTCCCAAGTCCTTGACTCCTTCGGTGCGGCATAATGCATGAGAGCGCCTTCCAGACCATCTTCTCGCCCGGAAACACATCGTCTCCTCTCCCCTTCACTTGTCTAAATAGACCTGGATTACACCCCTTCCATCCTCCAAAACACAATATTTTTTTTAATTCAACATAAGATAGTTCTTTAGATTCTAAAGTAATGGTGCTTAAATTCTAAAATTGGCGGCGACTGGGTTTGGTGAATAGGACGAAAAAAATATACTTGGAGTATCAAAGCTCACAATACGACTATCTAAAGACTGTTTCTCTTACAGTATGACGCCCCAATGACTGTTTCTCATACTGTATGACGCCCTAACGACTGTTTCTCTTTCAGTATGACGCCCTAACGACTGTTTAGCTGACAATATGACTATCTAACGACTGTTTCTCTTACAGTATGACGCCCTAACGACTGTTTAGCTGACAATATGACGATGTAACGACTGTTTCTCTTACAGTATGAGGCCCAAACGACTGTTTAGCTGACAATATGACTATCAAACGACTGTTTCTCTCACAGTATGACGCCCTAACGACTGTTTAGCTGACAATATGACGATGTAACGACTGTTTCTCTTACAGTATGAGGCCCTAACGACTGTTTAGCTGACAATATGACTATCAAACGACTGTTTCTCTTACAGTATGACGCCCTAACGACTGTTTAGCTGACAATATGACGATGTAACGACTGTTTCTCTTACAGTATGAGGCCCTAACGACTGTTTAGCTGACAATATGACTATCAAACGACTGTTTCTCTTACAGTATGACGCCCTAACGACTGTTTAGCTGACAATATGACTATCAAACGACTGTTTCTCTTACAGTATGACGCCCTAACGACTGTTTCTCTTACAGTATGACGCCCTAACGACTGTTTCTCTTACAGTATGACGCCCTAACGACTGTTTAGCTGACAATATGACGATCTAACGACGGGTTCTCTTACAGTATGACGCCCTAACGACTGTTTAGCTGACAATATGACTATCAAACGACTGTTTCTCTTTCAGTATAACGCCCTAACGACTGTTTCTCTTACAGTATGACGCCCCAACGACTGTTTCTCACACAGTATGACGCCCTAACGACTGTTTCTCTTACAGTATGACGCCCTAACGACTGTTTAGCTGATACTATGACGACCGCGTGAAACCTTAGCCCTGAAGGTTTTTGAAAATTTTATGAAGATTATTAATTATTTCTACAGAAAAACGAATTTTTTTTTGGTCGCATTTATGTGCTTCTGGAGTTTAGACATGTACGAGGACAGTTTTCGGAGTGTCAGCGTGTACGTCCTAAAGTTTTTCTGTCGTGAAATGGAACGGGGGACGGGAAAGGGGTTGGGCGAGGGGGGTCGAAGAGGACGCGTCAGCCGCCTCTTTTAATATTTATTCGGAGGGAGAAGCGGACTTGCTGGCAAACCGGAAGTAGCCACCCCTGACATACCCCCCCCCCTTTCCCAACATTTCATGAATAAACGATCCCTGTCCTTTCCTCACTAGGAACAATTTGATTTCTTCATCTAAAATTGTAGGTATTTACATAAGTTTGATATCAGATGTTCGCCCAGTTGAACAGTATAGCCAAATCGGGGCATTCGAGAGTGGGCCCAGTTGTGAAGCTGAGAACAATTTGGGTCGCTGTCAGAATCTTTTGGCTTCACGTTGGCTGCCTGCTTTTTGGGCTTTTACACGGTTTTTTGGAGGTGTTTCTCTTCTGAAAAATATTTTGTTGGTATTTTAAAATTAGAAGGTCTCTAAATAATTAATAGGGGCATCTATTGTTAATAGGGAAGAGTCGATGTATCCCGGAATAGGTATTGTCACTTCGTCCTATCAATTAGCGAGGAAAAGCGAAAATGACGCTCGGGAAACTGCGATGATAAACAATTCAAAGGTCAATTTATTATTATGTCACCGAAACAAGGAGAGAACGTTACCCCGAAAACCATGAAGTTTGTTTTCAGAGTAAAAAACAAATTGTTGCCTTTAAATAATTTATTTGATCAATTTGGCATTAAAAAGAGCATCCTGATCGCGGGCATATGATCTTTGGTAGGTAAAGGGTTGAGAGTCGGCCTGTTGCTCGTCGCCATGACGACGAGATTTGAAGAGGCCTTTGAATCAATGCGATGCAAGTTTGATGATGGTTCGTCGAGAGACAACAGGGTATTCCCTCTCGCCGATATAATATAACCTTTTAGATTTTTTATAAACCTTATTTTTCCCTCCCCCACAACTTTCTATTGATATTCTAAAGTTTATCGCTGCAACTTTTTGTTGGCCGAAGAAAATTAGAAGCGGAATCAAATTAAAGCCAGGTCCATTTATTAGCGGTCGGAGCGAAAAGAATAGAAAAGGGGGATGCTAAAAGATTAAGGAGGATAAAGGTCGCTTTAGGATCAGCCTATTCATTCCGTCCGTGCATCAATTATTCCCCTCCTTCCCGGGAAAAACAACGAAAACCTTCGTTGCTCGTAAACCTTCTTTTCTTACAGCCATAATTAAGAAGCCCAATAGAAAGGGAGGTTAATTTTGAAAAATAAAAATCCCTTAAGAAATTACACTTTCCCTCCCTCATCTAGTCCAATTTGATAAGCAACTTTATGTTTCATTTCGCTTTGATTCAATTAACGAACAAAATTAACTTTTTTTACGGTTTGGAGAAGAAGAAAATTTTTATTTTTAATGAAACTAATCAAAAACTATTGCATCCAGCTGTTCAAAATGAAGTAATTTTCCAATTTTCACCAAATTATACTAGGATGTCTGTACTGCCGTACTTTTTAACTTCTTAAGAACTTCTTAAGAAGTTATTGTGATACCTTCCACGTCGGATTTTGGGGAATGATCTTAAGTTTGTCTGTGGTACCGTCCGGCCGTAGCATTTTTTTCCGGAACACTTTACGGCCACAGTTTTCATCTGATTTTCACCAAATTTTCACACCACTTTCTTTAGCCGGTGAAGAAGAATGTAACGAGGGCGATTTTTGAATTTCAAAAAATGGCGGAGATGTGTCTGTTTGAAATTTTAAAAAATTCTCTGCGGCCGAACCGTTGGTCCGATTTTCACCAAATTTTCACCAATTACTCCTTATATTTTTTAAGAATTTTTGGTGTAAAAAATTGCCACTTTTTAATTATTATTTTTTTTGTAGGGAGAAATTTCGTACTTCTACCCATTACGAGGGCACATCCCTAGGCCAAAGAGCCCATTATTTCTACTTGACACTTGGAAAAATTTTCGAAAAAAAGAACTTAAAAAATTTTTCAAAAAAAAAAAAAAACCCGGAAAATTAAAAAAAACTCGGAAAATTAAAAAAACTCGGAAAATTAAAAAAAAACGCAAAAAAAAAGAAACCCGAAAATTTTTCGAAAAAAAACTTAAAAAATTTTCCAAAATAAAAAACTAGGAAAATTTTTTGAAATAAAATAAAAACTTCCCCTTTCTTATTCTTCCTTTATCCTTCCCCCTCCTTTACTTTCCCTCCCTTCGTTATACTTTCGTTCCCTTATACTTCCCCTCCGTTATACTTCCCCCTCTGTTGTACTTCCCCCTCAGTTATACTTCCCCCTCCGTTTTACGTCCCTCAGTTATACTTCCCCCTCCGTTTACGTCCCCTCAGTTATACTTCCCCCTCCGTTTTACGTCCCCTCCCATATACTTCCCCCTCCGTTTACGTCCCCTCCGTTATACTTCCCCTCTTATATACTTCCCCTTCACATATACTTTCCCTCTATATTGTTACTTCTCTTTAAGGAAGTTTTCGTCGGAAGCTCTTCAAACCAGTACTTTACGTTAGTTCCTAATTGTAGGTTTTTCTGGGCTTGTAGGATTGTTAGAGGACTTATTTTAAAATCACCTGTTGAGACTAAAATAATGTAGGTGAAAAAAAGGAAACAATGTTTCATGTACTTGTTGAACGTTCCTTGTCAAGCCGGTACTTTTTCATGAGTAGCTACATTCAAAATGTCCCCCCGCCCCACCATACGCGCTTCTCGTCTATGAATTTTTCAAAACTGTGTAAACAAGTTGGCCTCTAAAGAGAGGAGTGCCTTATTTCAAAAAAGTCCTTCGCCGAGACCTCTTTTTCTACCTCCCAGCGAACGACCCTACGCTAAAATTGAAAGCGAGTGATTTTCCGCATTGTTGACCCGTTTCCCCTGTATTTCTTTGATAAACACCCTGGTTAAGTAAACATTGAAGTTTACTATCTAAACTAGGAGCCGCTGTTGATTTTTGAAACTGACCGCTTCAAACCTCCTTTGGTCAAAAGGACTTTCGTTAAATGAAAACAGTTTCTGTTTGTTTCCCTTTCGTTTTAATTTTCAACCATTTTTGATTGAAACGAGCTAAAATGTAGGCAATAAGAATCAATTTTGGTCAAAAATAGAGTTTGGAAAAAAAAATAGTTGAAGGTGAGGTTTCTGCATAGCGCAGAACGCTGTACACGTCACTCATGATTTAGCTGAGGCGGTAGAAATGGGAAGGGGATGCTTACTTGATTGACGCTTGATTTTCCTCCACCTTCTAAACAATTTAAACCCATCTCCTCCCGATCACGAAACCTAATTGCCGCGTGAGCAGATACGTTCAAATATTTAATGATTTTTAAGAAGGTTAAGTGGTCCAAGGAGTCTTTCGGCGCGCTCAGTTTCTAGATAGGCAACGCGTACATTCCAGACGCCACGGCCATTTCGTCTTCTTCCAAATTAGCTTCCGGATCTCCAAAAAAGTCTCCTTTTTTATAACCACGTACTTTTTCGTCGTTCTTCAAAATAACGACTTCACCAAATTCGACGAAAAGCATCCCTTCCAAACGTCCGTGTGTGATCAACTGTCCATCTTGATACGATTTGTGCTGAAGGGCGTCTAAAATTTTATTTCTATCAGATTTATTTAACGTTTTGTAGGTAGGTACGTTGCTTAAAATTTTTCCAAAAAAGGTCCTTTTTCTGAAGCTGTCAGTGACGACGATTCTTCGGAATACGAAACGGTCGAGTTTCCACAGAATACCGTCCGACAGTGCGGTCACGGTTTCCATCCTTGAAGACTCATACATCAGAGCGATCTCACCGAAGAACCCTTTGTCTTTAAAGTTTTTCAAAATTCCTCCAGCGTACATACCAAAACATCCGCTTTTCACGACGTACAACGCTTGCCCGACGTCGCCTTCTTTATAAACGATATCGTTTTTCTTCAAATTCAATGTCTCCATTGCGCAAACTATCATCTTTATCTGTTCTTCATCAAGAGATTGGAAAAGAAAATGATTTTGATCTGCTCACGGATTTTGAGGTCATCCTCGCTATTTTTTGGCAAATATGGTATGTAAACATTTTCGACTAATTCCGGGTTATAAGATTTCCCACGGACGGAATGCCTTCTCAATATTGGTGTCTCCATTTTTATTCTTTTTTTACAATTTTACATATGAGATTAAAGAAATTGTAAAAGGTGAAATGGACTTCGGCAAAAGAAAAGGGGCAGAAAATCTGCTCTCAACTGCGTTAGAATGAACCGATAATTCGAAAAAAAGAAATGTGTTGGCACCAAAATAAGAAAGTAGCATTGATCCAAAAATAAAATTTTGGCGCCAAAACCCCGAATGGATCTATACCGATCTCAACTTTGTCTGTGGTTCCGGCCGGCCTTAGCATTTTTTCCGGAACACTTTGCGGCCACAGTTTTCATCCGATTTTCACCAAATTTTCACCAATTAATCATTTTATTTTTAAGAATTTTTGGTGTAAAAAAATTGCCACTTTTTAATTATTATTTTTTTTAGTAGGGAGAAATTTCATACTTCTACCCATTACATTACGAGAGGCACATCCCTAGGCCTAGCCCATTATTTCTACCTTGACACTTAAAAAAATTTCGAAAAAAAAACTTAGAAAATTTTCAAAAAAAACGGAAAATTTTTCTTAACTTTTCTTAACTTCCCCTCCTTTACTCCCCTCCTTTATACTTCCCCCTCCTTTATACTTCCCCTCCCATATACTTCCCCCTCCGTTTTGCGTCCCCTCCGTTATACTTCCCCTCCTATATTGTTACTTCTCTTTAAGGAAGTTTTCGTTGGAAGCTCTTCAAACCAGTACTTTGTGAGCTTTCCTCGTTTGACCCTTCTTTGGTCAAGTTAATTCTAGGTATTAAAATAGATTCAATTGTGGGTTAAAATAGTTTACATTGCGTATAATGGAGTTAATTGGATAAGTTTGAACGGGTCCCTGGGTTATAGAAAGTGGAAAGGGAAATGCAGGGTGCAGCGTTTGGAATTATTGATGCCCCAGATGATTGCTTCGCTTTAATTACCAGTGCGGCCAATTACGAATGCGAATTTCCTTCCCGAACAATTGACCTGGGTTTGATTTGGAGAAATTAATTTGGGGAAACCGCACGTTTTTTCATCGTTCGCAGTTTTAATAATTGAATATAATCCAAAGTTTAAACAAGGAGGAAATCCTGAGGGCTAATAGATTCCCTGTCTGTTAAAATAGAGGGGGGATGGGGAACTCCTGTTAAATTACGGCGAAGGCTATGAAGGCATGATAATCCGACCGATAAAACATTAACGGGAGCCTAGTCTAAGGGCTAATCCCCGGCCGTGTATCCGACACAGAATAATCCCACTACCCTCGACGCCACAAAGCCAGAATTAACAACTCCCCATATTATATCTACCGAAAAGCAAAGATGAAACTACATAGTTCAACCCAAATTACCCTGACGGGAACAAAACTATTCCATCCAGCTACCTTCATCAAGTTTTTTCAAAAATAAAGTACTTCATTGAAGAGCTTCCAACGAAAACTTCCTTAAAGAGAAGTAACAATATAGGAGGGGGAAAGTATAACGGAGGGGAAGTATAAGGGAACGAAATATAACGACGGGAGGGAAAGTATAGGAGGGGGAAGGATAAAGGGGGGGGAATAAGAAAGGGGAAGTTTTAAATTTTTTTCGAATAATTTTCCTAGTTTTTTTTTCATTTTCCGAGTTTTTTTTTTTTTTTGAAAAATTTTCAAAGTTCTTTTTTTCGAAATTTTTTTTTAAGTGTCAAGGTAGAAATAATGGGTTCTTTGGCCTAGGGATGTGCCTCTCGTAATGGGTAGAAGTATAAAATTTCTCCCTACTAAAAAAAAATAATAATTAAAAAGTGGCAATTTTTTTACACCAAAAATTCTTAAAAAATATAAGGAGTAATTGAAAATTTGGTGAAAATCGGACCAACCGTTCGGCCGCAGCGAATTTTTTAAAATTTCAAACAGACATATCTCCGCCATTTTTTCGAAATTCAAAAAGCCATCGTTACATTCTTCTTCACCGGCTAAAGAAATTTGTGTCAAAATTTGGTGAAAATCGGATGAAAACTGTGCCGTAAAGTGTTCCGGAAAAAAATGCTACGGCCGGCCGGCACAACAGACAAAGTTGAGATCGGTAAAGATCCATATTCGAATTTATCCAACGGAGACTGGAAGACCCTTCCCCAAAAACCCGACGTGGAGGGTATCACAATAACTTCTTTAAGGAAGTTAAAGGATGTTTTCGGCCAAATTATGAAAAAAAGAAGGTTTCTTCTTATAAATTTAAGGTCCAAAAATAGGATTTTTCGGTCAAAAGATGCTTGAAAAGCCCAAACCTTGTATTTTTCTTTTGAAATTTATGGGGGCGAGGAGGGCTAATTAACCTTTCGACCCTTAAATACGCCCTTGAATAATGTGACGTCATCAATGACGAAAGAGTTCTCTATCTCAACCTGGTTGGTATTAAAAAAAGTTAAAAAAAAGGACCTCACAATTTTTTTTTCCTCAACCAGCACGGTTTTAAATATTTTAAAAGTCTGTTGTAAAATTTAAAAACCCACCCCTACGCTCGACGGACCCAGGCGTTTCACAACCATTCAAAAAAGTCAGGAGGATTATCCCTTTCACTACTTCAGAGGCTAAAGAGGATTTTTTTTACGAGATAATCCAAGCTTTTTTTTTTTTTTAACTTTAAAACGTTTTTCATCCTCAACCTTTCAAATCCCGAACGCGCTGTTGTTTTTTTGTATGAACCTTTTGTTCATTTTATTGACAAAAAACCATGAAAAAAGTGAGGATTTTTTTCTAAAAAAAAAAGCTTTTAAAAATGTTTATACACAAACACTTTCTCGCACTCTACCAGGCTTGTTTTGAGTTTTTGGTCATTTCCCTTGTGCTGGAAACTTAACCCTTTAAAAAAAAAGTTTATTCTTTCAATTAATTAATTAAATCCCTGAAAGTGAAAGAATTATGCAAAGAACACATCATTACAGAGAGACCTAGCTTATGGAAGATGATCAAGAAGGTAGGAGTAATCTAGACCATTTTTAACAGCTGCTGCATGCAGACTTTGCTTTTCTGCACTGGGAACTTGCAATTCTTCTTCTGCTAATAAAGAAAAGATGGTGGTAGCTTAGGCAACTTAATTAAATCCCTGAAAGTGAAAGAATTATGCAAAGAAACATCATTACAGAGAGAGCCTAGCTTATGGAAGATGATCAAGAAGGTAGGAGTAATCTAGACCATTTTTAACAGCTGCTGCATGCAGACTTTGCTTTTCTGCACTGGGAACTTGCAATTCTTCTTCTGCTAATAAAGAAAAGATGGTGGTTGCTTAGGCTTTTTGATAGTTATGAATAAGGTCATTGAAACGACTTAAAAATGAGAAGTTTATTTTCTTTACCATAAATCGTAATAACTGAGGTTTGCGCTTATTGTTGTAAAATGAAGAGAGATGTGAATCATGATGATTACTGGGTCGGGAGAGGTGAAGGGTGCCTGGGCGGGTCGGGGAGAATATGAGGCCTCGGGAACGGGTTAAGTGAGAGATATGGCTTTCACCCTTCTTAGCATCAGAGCCCCGAGGGGTGTCCTCATGTATATTATATGCGCGTCAACTAGATAAAGGGACGGGGGATTTCGCGGGGCACTTGTTATACTTTAAACCTTTTTCTCCTTGATTTATGAAAAAAAAATTTTTTTCAAGAGTCCGAAAGTCGATTTTTAAAACATTTGCCAAATGATTAATCGAGCCTTTCTAAGCTGGAGCATCTGCTGGATTATCTTGGCCGGAACCCATCTTTACTCGTAATCGGTTGTTTTGAAAAGGGGGAGAAGGTAATGCGATACTCCTACCAAGATTAACGTTTTCCATGTAAGCCACACTTTACGCCACATTTCATTTTCTATTCTTCCATTACGAGAGATTGTTTATCCGGTGTTCAATTCAATCCTAATCCGATATCTATTACGGACAGCTGTTCTATTCCTTTCTAAGCTTCTCTGGACGCTAAAGACCATTAGGGAATGAAGAAACGAATGTTGGGTTGCTCCTGAGGAACTTGAAGTAGATGCAGCTGTAGAGAAAGAGGTCCCAGGCTGCCACACTACCTGAGTTGACATATTTGGTCATAGGTGCAATGACGTCATAGAAGTTCCATTTTACAGGCAAACAATTTTTTTCCTTTTCTCTTTTGCTACTTTATATAACTCCTTGAAGTTATTGTCTTTACATGTGAATAATAATTGTTTCCATAAAGGTGGAAACTTCAAGTGCGTTCCTCATCATCATGTTTACATTTAGAAAATGACGGAAGCGCTATCTATCCTATCTTAGATTGCGTAGTCGCAGATAAAGATCAAAAGATGTCCATCACTTTTTCTCCCTCTTTTTTTCCCCAACGATCATGTTTAAAATTCTCCTTTTTCTCTGATCCGTAGATAGATGTGCGGGGAATTCCCAGGGTGAGGAAAGTTAAATCGTATTAGAATAACCCTTCCGACACAAAGGGTTAATACAACTGGGAGTTGTATAATAAGTATTAAATAGTGGAAAGAAGGGAGGGAGATAAATGGAATATCTAAACATAGAGGGTGAGGACGTATGCTATGATTACCGGTTGTTACGGGGGGTCGAGTTTAGTCTCGGTTATTAATGTCGGTTGTTAATTTGTCAAAACTTTTCCTAAAAATCTTTAAACTTATGGTATGTACTGCTTGCTTCGACAGTCTTCCTTTGGAAATACATCGCATTTGTGATGACCCCAAAATTAGCATAATCTTTAACCTGCCATATCTCCCTTAATATTTGATGGATTTTGCTTTTACAGCTACCATTGTAAAGGTGAAACGATTTTCTTTAAGAATCCGAGAGTAAAAATTTTTAAGCTTAAGCGCTGTAGTTCCTGCGCCTCATGGAAAGTACTGGTTTGAAGAGCTTCCAACGAAAACTTCCTTAAAGAGAAGTACAATATAGGAGGGAAAGTATATGGGAAGGGGAAGTATATAGGAGGGGGAAGTATAACGGAGGGGACGTAAACGAGGGGGAAGTATAACGGAGGGGAAATATAGGGGGGAAGTATAACGGAGGGGAAATATAGGGGAAGTATAACGGAGGGGGAAATATAAGGGAACGAAAGTATAACGAAGGGAGGGAAAGTATAAGGAGGGGAAGAATAAGGAAGGGGAAAATTTTCCAAGAAAAAAAAATTTTTTTTTTTTTTCGTTTTTTTTTTGAAAAATTTTTTAAGTTTTTTTTTCGAAAATTTTTTAAGTGTCAAGGTAGAAATAATGGGCTCTTTGGCCTAGGGATGTGCCTCTCGTAATGGGTAGAAGTATGAAATTTCTCCCTACTAAAAAAAATAATAAAAAGTGGCAATTTTTTACACCAAAAATTTTAAAAAATATAAGGAGTAATTGGTGAAAATTTGGTGAAAATCGGACCAACGGTTCAGCCGCAGTGAATTTTTTAAAATTCAAACAGACATATCTCCGCCATTTTTTCGAAATTCAAAAATCGCCCTCGTTACATTCTTTTTCACCGGCTAAAGAAATTTGTGTGAAAATTTGGTGAAAATCGGTGAAAACTGTGGCCCTAAAGTGTTCCGAAAAAAATGCTACGGCCGGCCGGCCGGAACCACAGACAAAGTTGAGATCGGTGTAGATCCATATTCGAATTTATCCTACGGGGTCTTTAAGACCCTTCCCCAAAAACCCGACTTGGAGGGTATCACAATAACTTCTTTAAAGAAGTTAAAAACTCAATAAATGATTGGAAAACGTTTTAAATTTGGTGTAGGTTTGAAAATGTTGGTTTTTCAGCTCTGAAAACCACGTGTCACTCCTCGAAGCAATTATACGGCAATCACTGGAACCAGATTGTCAGAGCTGAACCCTATAAAAAGTACGGATTTTCGACCTTTTTATAAAAAGACACTTAACAAATTGCCCTGTTTATTATTTTAATATTAAATCCGACGGTTTTCCACCCCGTTTTCATTTAATCAACGTTTTTTTTAAATAATTAAATTAGGTAATTAAAATTTTAAACTGTATTTACTTTTCAATTTGTTTGTTTAATGAGTTTGAATTATTTGTTGGAAAGTTGGTTTTTCCTTTGAAATCTGACAGAGAAGGAAAGACGCTGTGACGTCATTATTTTGAGCGAAAACATCGTTTGTAATCTTTTTCCATGGTTTTTGGTCATAAAGGATCTCGAATTGAAAGATTTTCCAGATGAGCAAACCGCCCATTGCCGGTTTTAAAATGAAAATGCGGGAGTTGGGCAATTACCCCTCGGGTTGATACAAGAGGAGGCGTCCATAGAAGCGGAGGCCTCATCAAATATCCAAAAGGTGCGCCCAAGGGAAAAGGACCAGAAGAGGGTCGGAGAGGGTTCCTGAGGGCTTAGCAGTTTTAATCCGAATGCCGCACGAGAGGCCACCAGAAAACCTCCCCGAACCACCCCCGACCCGCTCTTGAATTAAGGCCATGAAACAATTCCTCCCCCCCGTCGTAGCACAAAACCGCCGATCTGCCCTTCGAGAGGGAAAAAGAGAGAATAAAAAATTTTACGGGCAGAAGCCTCCGTTTTGTGGCCCTCTTGGAATATTCAGGGGAACCCCTAAGGACCCCGAGGGCGCAGTCGAAACACAACTGAAATGTAATTGGACCTCTTCTCGTCTTATGAGACCTCTGCGACTTTTTACGACCTTTATTTTAGTGATTTGTCTTCCCTGGAGGGAGAAAAAAACGAGTTCTGATCCAGCCAAAATTAATTCACTTAAGGCCTAGCAGGATGGTGAGGATTTGAGGTAAAAGGTAGGAATTTGCGGCCCATCAAGCGCTTTCAAAAATGAACCTATTTTAGACAGTGCTAGACAGTGGACTTATGTCCCTGCTTTATAACCCAGTTTCAGGGAGTCGTTCCGACTCGTCTAGTTCACTATGTTCTCACTAGAGCAAATCGAAACCATGTTTCGATGCTAGATGAAGACAATTCGACTCACCCTTATATGAAATGACGACGTCCGCTCGACCTTTCGCACTGCAGACGCCACTTTTCGATCAATGCCTTTTAGATCAATCTGATCTTTTTTGAAAGCGCTGATTGAAAATTATGTTCTAAAAATGGAATAATTATTTTTGATTTCGTCCTGTGGATGTCACATGATAAACTTCTTTTGAAAGTTGTTTTCTCGACGAAAAAACCCTCTCTCCCCCTTCGTCTTCTCGCCCTAAAAAGGGTATTTCCACGTCAACTTTAAAACAAAGTCTGAACTGTCGCGAGGCATCACCGTCGAGTGCCCTCCCCCCCGCCGATTTTCACCCTCGGGGAGGAGGGAACCTTCAGGAATCGCATCCTAAATATTTGATCAGGCTTTTAAGACTTGATAGAGCCTTTGGTTGAAAAAACTGCCTAACTGTGCTTTACCCAATTAAGAAAAAAAAGAATTTTAAAATTTTTTTTTTAAAATTTCGAATCTGGGAGATGCACGACTAGTACAGTATGTCATTATAAATATGAGGAAGCGAGGATATAAAAGAGAAGAAGAAGCGGTGAAAGGGATAGGCGCTGTGGGGGGCGGGAGGTTGCGTGGAGGATAGAGAACTCCGGTGGTGTTGCCAAGGGCAACCCTGGCTCCACCCACATGAATTAGATATGAACCAGCGCGAAACGGTGGCGGGAGGGGGACCTGGGGGGGGATGTTGCAATAACAATGGCGACACCGCCAAGGCCGTGATTTTCACATCCCCCTCTGCGATACGCACACACCTGCGTTTTCAACTAACAACTACCCGACACATCCCGACCTTTTTTTTAACCGAACCCTTCCACCCACAAAAAAATTCAAAAATAGTGATAAAACTCCACCCGAGCAAATCTTTCATTCAGGTTTCCGCATTCCTCGACGGAAAGGGTTGCCGAAAACCGACTTGGATTTCAGGTGTTCCTCGCATAGAAGACCCCTTCTACTGGATTTCTATTCGAATTCACCTTGCAGCCAGATTCTTGACAAAACTCTTTCCTTCAGGCACACTCTTTTGAAGCCTTGCTGCTATCGTATGAAAAGCCGCTCTTAAAGCGTGCTCTCAAGCACAAAAACTTAGGGAAACCTTGGATTGCAACCACATTTTCAGGCGTTTTCCTAAATTTCTGGGCTGAGATAACCCCGTTAATTTTGAGATATTTCCCTGGTTTTGGGCAATAAACTCGATTTTCATGTAAACATGGTTCTTCTATAACTGTAGACTGCCAAGAACCTAATTCATTCTTTACTTCTTATTAGAGAGTTTCAGGGAATTTGCCCTTCCCGTATACGACTCACAAAACGGGAAGGTTCTTCTCGTAGAGGCTTTATAACCTAGTTTCAGGGAGTCGTTCCGACTCGTCTAGTTAACTATGTTCTCACTAGAGCAAATTCATGAATCGAAACATGGTTTTACTGATTAACTATAACAGCACATAGAAATTACCTATCCCTAAAACGTTCCCGCCAACTTCACTAGCGAGGTATAAAGTTTGCTTGATAGTTTTTTTATTTAACTTCCAAAAATTACGGAATCAATTTCCTTCTTCGATTTTAGCCAATCTGTTGAGAACTATTGATTTCCGAACCCGAAACTAAGCGAGATAACAAAATAACCTTCGTAAAATATAACCTTACGTTTACTGGGGTCGGAAGTGAGCGTTCACGTACGACTCAGCTGAGTCGGATCGCATAACGATTCCAACTCGAGGCTCGAGCGTATGTTGGGTGAGTCGTATACGGGAAAAGATAATAATAAAATTTATATTTTATTTTTGAATGGGTTAATAGCCCTCTGCTGTACAACAATAGATTTCCGAACCGAAACAAACGAGATAAAAATAACCTTCTTAAAATATAACCTTACGTTTACTGGGAGTCGGGAAGTGAGTCGTTCACGTATACGACTCTTCTGAGTCGGATTGCATAACGATTCCAACTCGAGGCTCGATCGTATGACCTTGGGTGATAGTATACGGGAAGGCAAATTACGATTACATACCTGAAACTCTCTATTTCCCGTCTCCGATTAATCGTGGGGTTATATTTTACGAAGGTTATTTTGTTCATAAGCACGACTCATACGAATCGCTATACGATCCGACTCAGCTGAGTCGTATACGTGAACATGGTGGGGGAACAATCCCTACCCATTTTTGTGTGGGGGGGTACCGTTACACTAGAGGATGCAAAAGTTGCGTTATACTGATGCCATGCAATGCTCAAAATCACTTCCATTGGTAGATTCTTGTCCTATTCGACAATATATGACGTAATACCCTGGACAACATGTTTAACTTCTTGTCCTAATGTGTACATAATAATAAAATTTATATTTTATTTTTTGGGGTTAATAGCCCTCTGCTGTACAATAGAGTATTTGTTTTGGGTTATCCTCATATTGAAACCCTTCATCACTCTCTTCCGCCCTGTAAGCCCCACTCCCCTTTCCCAGAGATTCGTCTCGAGTGTAGACACACTTGTATCTCCTCCAGTATCAAGTATTTATGAAAGGGTTGTGACAGATGGCCTCCGAAAGGTATTATCTTCTGCCACAATGCCCTTTCTTCGCCTCGTCCCCTTTTTTTTTCAAACAAATTGACCCCATTGAACCGAATTTTTGTTTGTCTAATTAACAGCAGAAATTTTTTCCATCCCGAAAGGGAGGAAAAAAATTAGGTGTCTAATTGACAAGGGAAATTCGTAACTAAAAAAAATTGCTTGAAAGAAAAACGTTGGACGAAAAGGGTCGTCGAATTTTTTTTGGTGATTGGCGTTTGATATGGAGTCGAAAAAAATTGACGTTGATATT